>BKCP01004361.1:536865-611212 GCA_008636005.1 Striga asiatica | reverse complement strand
GGGAATTCGCTTACCCGTTCGATCACTGCCACCCGCCTGAAGTTGGTGGTTGCCGCCGCTCACGAGCGCGGTCCGCCGATCTCCGTCGCCGGATCGGCTTTTGGGTCTCTCAATCGAAGGAGAAATCAAGCCAAAAATGTACAGTGGAAAAGGATTTGAGGTTTGTCAATCAATCTGAGAGAGAGGCGTGTATGGAGCGAAACGTTGATCTTGCGTGTTTTGTTGGACAAAAAATTATGAAACACAGGTGTGGTACCGGGAAAGGGGAGTGACGTGTGACGGACTCCATTATCTATATATATATAATTACTAGCTAATAACATTTAATAAAACCTATTTAATTTTACCTATGTGGCAATTTAACAATTTTCCCTCCAAAAACCGTTACATTTTGATGTATTTAATCTTTCATTTAATCATTAAATAATTAATACTCATCACTTCAAAATTACAAAAATCATTTTAAACTTTTGATTAATGACAGTTGACATATAATGTGTTGACCGTATAATGTGATTAGATGTTATTATTGTTGTTACATTTAATTTTTTTCAAATAAAAAATATATTTCAAATTCCTAAATAAATAATAAATAATTCACAAATAAAAGACGTACCAAAATATACATTACATCCAATCAGATAAACGCAATTTAAAAAAAAATATTACAATTCTTTTAATTGTAAATTTGGTCTGCAAAAAAGTTAAAAAAAAATAATTAATCATTATATGCATACAGACTCACAATAATTTATTTATATCTGTGCAAATGCACAGGTCGACTACTAGTCCCTCAAAAAGCAGAAAAAATCTTTAACTCTTATCTTACTTATAAAAAGATTGTAAGAGCATCCTCATAATGACACGTGGCTTTGTTTGCTGATAGGCCACGTCGGCTGTTGCTAAACGACTGCGTTTTGCTTGGGTCCGAAATGGTGTCGTATTTTTGTCTGGTGTCATCAAAAACGCTTTCAAAATTTCATGTCCTCTTTATGTCTAAAAAAAATTTAAAAAATAAAAATAAAATAAAATAATTGCACGTCTTGCTCAACGCAGTGTGGTCTTCTGCCAAATGGGTGCCAAAAACGATTTCATTCTTTTTCATGGTATGATGTTTGTCTTTCATTCTCAGTGTTATGCCTATGGTTTCTACGTTTCTAAGAAATTATTGTCATTATGTTTTGCGTGTCTGCACTGAAGATGCGGGGGATATTGTTGTTGGATTTTGACTAGAAAAACTTAATTACTTTTTTTTTTCTTTTATCCCCTGTTATGTTCAATTCTGTGTTTCCAGTTTCAAACTTTCAATGGAGCTCTAATTGAAGTTGCAATCAACATTAAGTTTGCTAGGGTTTTTGATTTTTAAACTTTTATGTTTTCTCTTCAAAGTGACGGATCACAACAATGTGGATGATGCAGCGGTAACATGAGGGAAAACAAAAAAACAGGGAAGTTGGTTGTTTCACTTTATTTTTTATATTTTCTTTTTCATTTTATGTTTATTGTTTGCCATTGGAGTGTGTTTGCTTGTGTTCTGCTGGGGTTCTTTTGCTATGAGATATATTGGGATTTTTTTTTTAAATTAAAACGAGAAGGTCGAGAGGATCGCCAGAAGCTTCTCATATCATGATTACATTGAGATCTTTCTGTATCTTATTGCAGGGATTCTTAGAATTTTTTATTATAATTTCCACTTTGTTGTATGAAATGATGACTTCATGCAGTATTTTATATGTTTATTGATAAAACGAGAAGGTCGAGAGGATCGCCAGAAGCTTCTCATATCATGATTACATTGAGATGTTTCTGTATCTTATTGCAGGGATTCTTAGAATTTTTTATTATAATTTCCACTTTGTTGTATGAAATGATGACTTCATGCAGTATTTTATATGTTTATTGATGATTTGATAGAACCACACCAAGTGAATTTTAGCCATTATTATATTACAAAAAAATGAGGTATGTCTTACATTGTATGCTTTATTTTATTTATATTTACATTCTATACCTTTCTATAAAAGGAGTTTGTCTTTAAGTAGTGCTTTCAGAGAAAAATATCTACTAAAGCAGGTAATTTCTTTCTCCTCATGTTATACGGATTGCTTTAGATTTATCTGAATTTTTTCATCCTGTTGAAGCTATGTTCAATTTTTCATCCTGTTTTTGTGCCGTGGCTTACTGTGGTTGGTTGCAATAAACAACACAGTTTTATTTCTGTTTTCTATACTGTATGACTATATTGTCTTCATATCTTTCTAGGTGAGTTTCTTTTTGAGATAGTTAAAATCATCTGTGTTTGTTTATCAGTTCAGGAATTATGGTGGTTTTCCTTCTGTTTGCCATTTCTTCATCTTTATATTTTTATGGTCAGTTTATCTTAAGGATGTGAAAATGAGTTTCTTAGGGATATGCAATCTAAGAAATCTAATATTAAGATGTGTTTGTTTTTGGTATATGTTAAAATGGGTTATTTGTTGGCTTTTGTCTTTGTGTTTTGTCAAGAAACTTGACACTTTTACATTATATGTTCCACTTCATCTATTCAAGACTAACCTGCTCTCATGAGAATAGAGAGATATGTGAATATTAAATAGTAGTTGTGCACACGGTAGGTTTAAGGTGGTTTCTTTTTTCTTTTTTAGGAGTGTTTTTCCTGTTACTTTTGTAGGAGGTATTGCAAACGTTTGATGTTAAGGTTTCTGGGCAATTTCTAATTTATTTAGGTGCATATGTTGTAGAAAAAGTTGCTCTGATTATATGTATTTGTAACTGTATAGCAACTAATTGATTTACTTGAATATGTATTTTGTTGTTTGTAGATTCTTGCTCTATCAGTCTCTTGCCAAACGAATCAAAACGCTGTAACTGTTCGTCGTTTGCTACTACCAGGTTAGCCAGCTATTGTCCAAAACTCATATTTTGTGTAAGATTTTCTTAGTTATATATTTGCTTTACTTTACTTTATATGAGTTTAATTATATATATTAATCTTAATTTGTTCTTTATAGCTATATCTTGCTAATATAATTGTCCTTTTTTACTGTATTTGAAGTTTAATGGTTTTTTATGTTGTACGATAAAGTCTTATATCTATAATTAGGTTATAGCTTCAATTTGTAAAAATCTGCTTATCATTGTGTTGTTAAAATTGATTGATGCATATATGTATGTAGGAATAACAGGTTTATCATATTCAATCTATTCACTGTTTTGTTGGTTTTAATGTTGCGTAGCAGGGGTCTTTATAGCTCTTAAAAAGTAATCTACTTTCGTTAAACTCAATAACGACGGTTATATCAAAAAGATAGTTGTTTCCATAGTAATATAAGTTTATATTAAAATAGCCGGTACTTTTTAGGGGGTTTATTTCTTATGTTCTTTTAGGAAAACTTTAATTTTTCTAGGTTTTTTTTCCCACATTAATTTAATTCGCACTTTAGTCTGGTGTTAAAAGTTTGTGTTCTATAGACAAATATTCTAAAGATGTTTAGTTCTCCAAAACATAATACAAGTGAACTGTTGACTTCTGGAATGGCTCTATCTAAAAAAAGATATCGATATCATGCTATTCAAAGATGGAAAAACAAAAAAAGGCGCACTTTGCTTGCAACTGAAAATACACATACATTAATGTACAATCCTGAAAATGCTCTTTGGCATACTATATTACATAATTCTGCAGGTTTACACACCCATAGATCGATGGAATCTGTACAATGTAAGGGGTATCAA
Source organism: Striga asiatica (assembly GCA_008636005.1). Classification (NCBI taxonomy): domain Eukaryota; kingdom Viridiplantae; phylum Streptophyta; class Magnoliopsida; order Lamiales; family Orobanchaceae; genus Striga; species Striga asiatica. Next base: position 607,477 of record BKCP01004361.1, on the reverse strand, counting down.
TTAACAGAACCTGCTATATATTATACACAGGAAACGTTGGCTAAACAAACTAAAAATCCAACAGTTGTGAGGCCTTTGTTTGAAAATACATCTACATTTACATTTAATGCCAGCGCAGGGAAACTGAATACAATTGAAAAGTTGAGAGATAAGAAAAATAAACAAACATGTTCTCAAAACAAAAATGTTTTAACAGTAAATCAACATGAGACTGTTAAGCCTCTGCCCACAAAAAAATATATAACTCTGTGTCTAGAAATAAACCATAGAACCAGAAACTCATCATCTAAAAGTGCTCAACAGTCATCCTCTGAGTGCTACACTAATTTACGTGAAGTGCAAGAATTAGGTGAACCCACAGCGTCGTCGTCGCGTAGGAAAGGTAATAATTTTCAATGAAAATATACAGCATTCTAACAATCTAACTGAACATAATTTATTTGTAATTACTTTTTAAGTTATACTCTCATCTAATCTATGTTAAACAACAGGTACATGTACAATTAATAAATCAAGGTTAACAGGTACAGTGGAGCAGAAAAAATTATCTTAGGTTTTCGTGGGAAATAATTAAGATTAACTAATAGACCATGGCTATCACCTGTATTTATGTTAGGTAACTCTCAGTCAGCACGGCATAACCTTTTGGATAATATTGCAGGTGAGTCTTTTATATTTTCTAAACAAAAAAATTGTCCATACTGCAATGCTGTTAAATTTCCGTATGAATCAAGTAAGTTTTGTTGCTCCGATGGTAATATAAAATTAGCACATAATCCATTGCCAGAAATTTTGAAAACACTACTTTTCTCATCAACTGAAGAATCCAAGTTGTTTCGAGATTGCATACGAACTATAAATAACCAATTTGCATTTACATCATTGGGAGTAAAATGTGATAACAATTTAACCCGGCGTGATAAAGGGATTTATACTTTCAGAATACAAGGACAGATGTATCATTTTTTGAATGATTTGGAGGCTTCTCAAAATTTACAATTATATTTCCATGATACTGAAAATGAGATTACTAATCGGATGAAAGCTTGCCCTAGATTAACAGAATCAATAATACAAAAAATCATGACTGTGCTAAAGGAAAATCCTTATGCAAAATTCTTTAGAAGTCTTAGCGAATTATCCAATTTCGATGATTATAAAATAATATTGCGCACTTTTCCGAAAATTGACCAAAGAGTTTACAATAAACCAGAATCATCTCAAGTAGCAGCCTTATGGGTTGATAATGATGATAGAGAAGAACCATCTGAAAGAAACATTCGGATATATAGCCATAGCGGCATTTCACATAGAATACAATATTACTATGGTTGTTATGATCCACTTCAATATCCTTTACTTTTTCCTTTTGGTGAACTTGGATGGCATCAAGGTTTAGAAAAATTAGGGAATATTGTTTCCCAAAATACTTCAAGAATAGCACAATCATATCACAGGATTTCGCCTAGAAATCTAGAATCTGCTCAAGAGTTAATCGAAGCTGAGGATGGTAAGTAACATTATAAAATAGTTTAGAACTGTGTTATATTTTGCAAAAATTCTTTCAATGTTTTTTTTCTCTGAGATAATACTAACATATAACAATTTACTTTTCAGCCAACACTAAGACAAGAGGCAATAGAAATTTTATTTCCATGAGAGATTATTATGCTTATAAATTGCAGATGAGACAAGATGACAGATCCTATTTATTAAATTTTGGTAGATTATTTCAGCAATATATAGTTGATGTGTATGTCAAAATTGAGTCACAAAGATTAGATTTCTTTAAGTTTCAGCAAAATGAGATAAGACAAGAATTTCTACAGGGGATACAAGATAGTCTAGCAGCAGGTGAAACAAATGCATCAAAAATAGGCCAAAGAATTTTTTTACCTGCCAATTTTATTGGAGGTCCAAGAAACATGAAAAAAAGATATTTAGATGCAATGACATTAGTGCAAAGGTTTGGTAAGCCCGATATTTTTTTAACTATGACATGCAATCCCAGTTGGCCTGAAATAAAAGAAGTTTTGACTGAAAACGAAGAAGCACATAATAGACCAGATTTAATATCAAGAGTTTTTCGTGCTAAACTTGAGGAATTAAAAAAGGATATACTTAAAAAAAATCTCTTTGGAGAAGTAGTAGCATACACATATGTTATAGAGTTTCAAAAAAGAGGACTTCCGCATGCTCACATGCTTATTATACTTGCAAAAGCAGATAAATTATATAGCCCTGAAGAATTTGATAAAATTGTTGCTGCTGAAATACCAAACAAAGAAACACAACCTCATTTGTACAATATGGTTAAGAAACACATGATGCATGGCCCATGTGGAGAATTAAATGAAAGTAATTCATGTATGACAAGTGAGAAGAAATGTAGATTTAATTATCCAAAACCATTTTCTGATCGTACTGTGCAAATAAGTAATTCATATCCAAAATATCAAAGACGAAATAATAACGTTAAAGTTAAGGTTCGAGGACAAATGTTAGATAATCGATGGGTCGTACCATATAATCCATATTTACTTGCAAAGTTCAACTGCCATATTAATGTAGAGGTTTGTTCAACAATCCGATCTGTTAAGTACATTTATAAGTACATTTGTAAAGGTCATGATAGAATAGCATTTCATGTTGACACATCTAATCAAAATGTGCAAATTGATGAAATTGAACAATATAGAACAGCACGTTGGGTTTCTCCACCTGAAGCTGCGTGGAGGATTTTCAGATTCCCAATAAGCGAAATAAAACCGTCTGTTATTAATTTACCTGTTCATCTAAAAAATTATCAAACAATAAGCTACAGAAAAAAAGATAGACTAGATAAAATTGTAAATAATCCAAGAAATCATAAAACCATGCTTACTGAATTTTTTTATATGAACAGAACTGATCCATATGCACAGTCCCTTAATTTAACATATGTAGAATTCCCTGAGTACTTTGTTTGGCTGCCTGATGAAAAAAAATGGAAAAAAAGAACTGGAAAAGATTCTATAGCTAGAATAGTAACTGTACATCCAAATGAAGGGGATAGATATTATCTTAAGTTACTCTTGCTACACGTTAAAGCTCCTAAATCTTACATAGACATAAGAACTTTCAATAACAAAGTTGCTTCGTCTAATCGTGAGGCAGCTCTTTTAAGAGGACTCTTACAGGATGATAACACCCAAGATCTTTGCCTTCAAGAAGCTTCTATTTTTAGAATGCCTTATGAAATGAGAAGACTTTTTGCTAATCTTCTTGTTTATTCATGTCCTAACAACCCTAGAGAATTGTTCTTCAAGTATGAAAATGCTATGTCTGAAGATTACGCGCGAAACTTACATTTAAGCAAATTAGATATTAGAAAAAACGTCTTACAGCAAATAAATGGTTTTCTAGAATCTATGGGGAAAAATATTCATTCATTCCATATCTTGCCCGATGATATTGATTTACGGATTGAAGAACACAATCGAGAAATAATAGCCGAAAAAAATATAACTGTTTGTCAAGAAGATTTAAATGCCATACAATCACTTAATCGAGAACAAAAACATGCTTTTGATATTATACTAGAACGAGTTTATAGTGGAAAACCAGGAGCTTTTTTTATTGATGGCCCAGGTGGGACTGGCAAAACATTTCTATATAGAGCTCTTTTGGCTGACATTAGATCAAAAGGTTATATAGCACTAGCTACTGCTACTTCTGGTATTGCAGCATCTATACTACCGGGTGGTAGGACAGCACATTCCAGATTTAAGATACCAATTAATATGTCTGAAGGAAAAACATGTAAAATTAGCAAACAAAGCAATTTAGCAAATTTAATTAGGGAAAGTAAATTAATCGTATGGGATGAAGCACCAATGTCTAAAAAAGCATCAATAGAAGCACTTGACAAAATGCTAAAAGACTTAACAGAATCACCTGATATCTTTGGAGGTAAAGTCATTGTTTTTGGCGGTGATTTTAGACAAATATTGCCTGTTGTTCGTAGAGGGAATAAACACGATACTATAGATGCATGCATTACGAATTCTTATATTTGGCCATTACTAGAAAAAATTCAACTAAAAGAAAATATGAGGGCTCGCCTCGATCCAGCGTTTACAGAGTATTTGCTAAGAATTGGAAATGGGTTAGAACCTACACATAATAATAGCTCAATATATTTGCCTCCTTCCTTTATAATCAAAGCCCAAGATACAGAAAATGCTTTGGAAGAGTTAATCAAAATAACATATCCTCAGTTCTCTATTACAGATACAACGAATAACATACAAAGCAATACAGGAAATAACATACACCTAAATTATTCAATGAACAGTGCTATTTTGTCTACAAAAAATTGCTTCGTGGATGAAATAAATAATAGACTCATCAATGACTTCCCAGGAGAAATGGTCGAGTATCTTAGTTTTGACGAAGTATTGAACCCTATTCATAAAGGCCTTTATGAAGATATAATAAATACTCTAACTCCTGGTGGTATGCCACCTCATAAACTACAGTTGAAGGTCAATGCCCCTATTATACTTCTTAGAAATTTAGATCCTACAGAAGGTTTGTGTAATGGAACAAGACTTATTTGTAAAAAACTAAGCAGAAACGTTATCCATGCAGAAATAGCTATAGGAGACTTTAAAGGAAAAAGTGTATTTATTCATAGGATTCCATTAAAACCTTCTTCTGACGACCAAGTTCCTGTGCCTTACACAAGAACACAATTTCCCATACGCCTTTGTTTTGCTATGACTATTAACAAAGCACAAGGGCAAACTCTAGAGTCTGTAGGTATTTACTTAAAAGAACCAATTTTTTCGCATGGACAACTATATGTAGCTTTGTCACGAGCAAAACAATCTACGCAATTAAGTTTGTGATAAAGCCACCATTCTTTGATCCAGAACGCATTGACGTCACAAAAAACATAGTATACCATGAAGTTCTTGAAGCCGCTGCGGTTACACAACGTACTTTACTATATATTCTTTTTTAGCTCAAAACATACTCGATTTGCTTATTATTAATTAGTCTAATTCATATGAATCACAACTATTTTTTATATACCTTCATGTGCTTCTCACAATTTTTACTATTATATGCAGATCATAATGTCACGACCATACCTGCCAATTAGCCAAATTACAAATGAAACAAAAAACTGGACTGCACTCATTCAGGTTGTTGAACGGCCACCCGTTCAAACAAGCAAAAATGATTCCTCTATGCTTTACCGCAGATATTTGTTCACCGATGAAGAGGTATAAACATATGATTTTTTCCCTGTTTACATATACAAATACAAAAATACAAAATCTAATAACTAAGGATTGGTCATTAATATTTTATACAGGGGACAAAGGTTTCTGCAGTGGCTTATAACGCAGTTATCGACGAATTTGCTGAACTTCTTATGCCGTACAAGAGGTACTACCTCACTGGAGCAAAGGTTCGACATGAAGTTCCTTTGTATCAAGTTGGTGATTACAAATACAATTGGCTTATAAATACAAGAACTTACGCCGAAGAATACCAAGAATCCATACCTCCACAACTTCCGTGCCTAATTGATGTCCATGCCTTTGCAAACATACACAAGTATGCTGACACAGAAAACCCAAGGAGTAAGTTTATTATGCACAACCATGCAACTTATTAAGCAATTACTATTATGCAATCATCAAATAAACAGCACACAATATAGCCTGCCTTAACTTTTAGTTTATCTTCTTTATTTTTTGTTTTAACACAATGTATATTGTGTTAGACCTTTTGGCGTTTGTCGTCCATGCTTTTCCAGTGAGGACTCTTGGTAGAAACAACAAAACAAGGGACCTGGTCATTGTTAATCAAGAGTAAGAAATCTTTTTTAAATGAATCAACTATATTATATAACTCTTTATTTGACTTTTAATATTGTACAGAGAAAAGCCAATGCTCTTAACACTATGGAATCAATTTGAAGAAGAGCAAGGTACACACTTGGCTAATACGATAGCGGCTGGAAATATTCTTCTTGCTATGCGAGTTAGGGTTGTCACATTTAATGGTAAAACTTAGCATTAATCGTTGCTTCACAAATCACAACTTACTTGAAATAACAAACCATGACATTTTTTTTTCTTTTTATTTTTTTCTCTGGAGGTCTGTCATTGTCTACAAAAGGTGGGACTTGTTTGATGGTCAATCCGCCAATGTCTGCAGCCGCTGAATTAAAGCAATGGTAAACTCATTTTAAACTATATTTTATTTTCTAAAACACAGATAACCAATCTAAATACATTGATCTTAAAAAAAATCTTAAAACTCTTATGTAGGTACACTGAAAACAAAAATCGTGTGACACAGCTTGTGAATGAAGAAACTTACAGGAATACGGATAAGCTCATCCCAATGCCTGAAATGACTGATGTGAATACTATTGCCGATGCATTGGCGTCAATCAGATATGTAAGCATTACGCATTTCCTGAATTCCTAAAACAACAATGCTCATTCATGTTTTTGCTTTTCATTTTTTTTTTCAAAAATAACAATGGGGACAGGTGAAAACTTGTTGGATTAGCGGCAAAATCAAATTCGATAATGACAACAGACCTTTGTGGGCTACCGCATGCCAGATTTGTTGTAAAAATTACAACATGCCCCCGAACACTCCAATGAAATGCCGTAGTTGCGGAGAAGACTCTCATGTAGAAGCGAGGTATCATTTACGCATAAAATTTCATTTTATAAAACACACATTATTATAAATTAATTCGCAATCAAATAACTATTTAACTACATTAGGTGCCGGTTGCCAGTAACAATTCAAGATAAAACTGGAACCATATATGCAGTCATATATGGTGCTGATGCAGAACAATTAGTCCCTTACAATGGCAATCAACTTTATGAGGCAGACCAACAGGTACTTATATCATAAATGTTTACTTACATATTTTCTGCTAATGTCATTACTATAATATAATACTGATTTTTTTTTAAAAAAAATCCTGCTTCACTCTTTTAATTTCCCACTTCAGATGTTTTTTGCTTTGCACACGGCTAAAAAAAAAATTACAGATTATTGTTACTTTGGTTACACAAAAACTCTGTAATTTAACTTTAAGTTACTCGACTTACCGTGATTATCATTTTAAAAGTAGCATCATAGAACCTGTTCATAGATTTATGGGAAATTACTAAAGATGAAAGAGTAAATATACTAAGATGAAAATTAAACAAATAATAGATTCATTGGAAAAAAAAAAAAAAAAACACAGATTTTCTGAACCAACCATTGAAATAACTTTCATACATTGCATTACAATTATCTGCAGGGCCATGACTTAACTCAACAAATTGCCGCATCAGTCGCACAGCACCAAGTCATCTGCTTCATTAAACATTCTGAGTCAACTCACCACACAATAATCAAGCTTTACACTGGTGAACTGATGATGGTGCAAGGGAATATAACTAATCCAAAATCATCTGCCAAAGAGCCCTCCACATCAACACCATCAAAGGTATTACATAACATATTAGACCTACATCCACTTCATATTAAAAAAATATATTACACTTATGCCTAATTTTTATAAAACAGGCAGCCGATCCAAATTTCTTCAGCCCGACGCTCAAAAATGTGTTAGAGTCAATTGATGTAAAGACTGAGAAAACACTCCTTCTTCCAACTACAGAAAGCTCAGCCAAAAAACGCATTACCTTCGACAGCGAACAAGTCACCACACAAACAGCCACCTCAAGTACACCCCAGTCCTCAAAATCAAACGTTCAAGCAGAACACAATCCCACTACAAGTCCTTCAAAGAAAATTCGCCCAAAAATGGATTAAAACCTTTGTGCCTAAACTTTTGCTTTTGCTGTCCTTTTGCTTTTGTTGTCCTTTTGCTTTTGCTGTCATGACTATCATAACTTAACAGAATTACAAACATCTATTTAGAAGTAGATGTTTTAAATTCTGCAAATGTCCTGTTATGTATGCCATCTTTTGCAGACTGCCACTTTCTACTACTTGTTTTGTCGCCTGTAACCATAATTACAACAGTATGCTTCTTTTGGTACCTGCTATGCAATTTCCAAGTGTTTCGCAATTGCTTTTACATACAATATTAGTACATGTTGCAAAAATGCGTGAACAACCATCAATTTATCTCCGTGGGCCCGCCGTGCTGTGCACGGCGTGAGCGTCCTAGTTACCTAAACAAAATGATGGCAAACACATCTTAAGAGGTATGGCATCACCTGTAAAAAGACGAATAAGTGAGGGGCATTTACATCCAAAAAAATTGACATGTGTAAGGCATTGAACCCCTCACACTTTTTCTTATATGTAAGAGGGAGAAATTAAGTGTCATACTTTATCATATTTTTATTTATGAAGTTTTCTAAATTATGACAATTTTAATCTAAGTATGCATCTTTGTAAAAATAGTATGTCAGTCTAATGATGAGGTTGACCTAATACAAAATCTACCGATAAGATGAGACCATGTCCAAATTTATTTGGGGAATGACTAACAAGCATTTTATCCAGCTCAACTTATTAATTAACAGACCTGTTTTCTTAATCGGAATTTGTCTGATTAACAAGCATTTTATCCAGCTCAACTTGTTCATTATCCAAATATCTACTGCTACCACAAAATATTACAATTATCTTGTAATGGTTCCAAGTCGTTGAGAACCAATTTACACAAGGTTTCACAAGTTTTCCTCATATATGTGCTTCATTTGCACTAGTTTATTGAAAAAGAAGAATAAAGTGAATTAAATATCTAAATAATTCTCTTGAGAAATGCACAAACCCGTGCACGCTTAGAAATTTGTTAAACAAAATTAATAAAATTGATACCATGTTCGGCATCCACCTTTTTCTTTAGTTCTGCATTTAATTTCATCAGGTGTTCTTCCTACAACATCGAACAAAAAAGGTTAAGCGTAAAAAAGCACGAAAATAAACCATAATTTTTGTACCAATTCGCAATTCTTAATCATCAACATTAGTAGGAGACTAATTTCACTACAAGAAAATGTTAAAATAACTACAAAATTTACCTAGACAATTGTTTTCTAGGTAAATAGCAAGATTTTACCAAGATAATACCTACAAAACATGACAAATTTATAATAAAATCATACTACAACAAATTAGCAACAAGAATAGTACTACATAATAATATGTAGGTAATTTGTTGGTATTTACCTACAAAAAAAATTTTGTAATTAAATACCAACAAATTACCTAGACATTTCCTACACTAACACACATGGAAGATTTCCTACAAATTTTATGTCGGTAAAATACCAACAATAAAAGTTTGTTGGTAAATACATACAAATTACCAAGATACTCATTACATATAAATACATTAAATTGTACCTAGAAAATTTGTCTAGGTATTTACCTACAAAATATTTCTAGGAAGATGCCTACATATTACCAACAGAAACTGTATCCCAAGAAAATATGCCTACAAACCTTTATATAGGTAAAGTACCTACAACAATATTTTCTTGGTAAATACCTATAAATTACCTACAATTTCCTTACATATTAATAAACGAAAGTTTACCTAGAAACCTTGTCTAGGTACTTTACCTACAAAGTGTTTCTAGGAAAATTCCTACACATTACCAACAAATATTGAATCTCAACAAATTTCCTACAAATGTTCATGTAGGTAAAATACCTACAGGATTTTTTGTCGATAATTACCTACAGATTTCCTAGACTTTCATTACATATTAAGTCCTTCAAGGACTTAATTGCAAATTCTTAATTTCAATTAAGTCCTTCAAAGACCACTTGATTTGGTATTATTTTTATATTTTTTTATATACTGTTACTTTTCAGCAAAACACAAGTATATAAAATATTAAATAATAAATATATTTTTATAATAAAAATCATATATTTAGTTGTTATGATTGATTCCCGTAACCGACCCAATAAACATATTATTTCGGTTCGATTTTATATTTATTCGAATCAACAATTCTAAGGAAAAATTGCACCATTCGTCCACTAATTATACCCAAGTTGCACTTTCGTCCTTTAATTATTTTTTTTTTACTTTTGGTACACTATCATTTTTTTTTTGGCAATTTTCGTCCAAATCGAGGTTCCGGTGCTCATTTTTGCCGGAAAAGCTAATGTGGCACCGGAAAAGCTGATGTGGCGCACAATCCGACTGGGCGCCACATCAGCTTTCCGGCAAAAATGAGCACCGGAACCTCGATTTGGACGAAAATTGCCATAAAAAAATGATAGTGTACCAAAAGTAAAAAAATAATAATTAAAGGACGAAAGTGCAACTCGGGTATAATTAGTGGACGAATGGTGCAATTTTTCCTAATTCTAATAAATGCACAATTTCTACATTAAATTTTTTTATATATAATATAGAATGCACAATAGTGATAGACATATCATACAATAATGTATATGGGATTGCACTTTAGCGTAACGCTAGCGACTAAAATAGTCATGTGTGAAAAAATTAAAATTTACCATATTTTTTCGGTTTCTCACATTATTTTCGCGCGGTAATTTCGGTTCATTTTAAAATTTATATATTTTGATTATTTCGATCAAAATTGAAAGAGTCGAGCTATATGAAAAATATGACTATTATGATTTATATACTTTTATGTATTGCGATTACACATTATAATTATATGGATTGCACCTTAATCACTATATGATTCCGTTGGAGGTTGGTGGTGGTGATTCCTATGGTGACATATAAGCATTCTTTTCATTGTGTGTGTGTGTGTGATGACATTATTAAATATGTTAAGCGAAAAAATAAATTGATATCCCGTAGATAATTAGTACGTATTAACTGAAAATGAGAGACTAGCTCTCTAATTAAAATTCAAATTATGAAACATATGATTAATATTGAAAATATATGATTTTATGTTCACTGCTTGATACATTTTCTAATTCAAATGCAAATTACGTATAAAATTAATCATACGATATTCATAGATAATTAACCATATAATTTTTTTATATTTACCATAATAATGAGATACAGTCAGATACAATAATATACTTAATTTCATGGATTGACAACGTATGATTTGATATTGTCGGATTAACATCCATATTGTATGTATAAAAGAAAATAAATTATATTTATTTTTATAACAATAATAAATTATATTAATATTAATTAGAAAAATAAAATTACAAAATATTTCTAGGAATTTACATTTCAAGATATTTAAATCACTAATAAAATTAAAAATAAAAAATAAAAAACTTAACACCCAAGAGATTTAAATCCAAAATAAGATAAAAACAAAATAAAATATACTTAATTTCATGGATTGACAACGTATGATTTGATATTGTCGGATTAACATCCATATTGTATGTATAAAAGGAAATAAATTATATTTATTTTTATAACAATAATAAATTATATTAATATTAATTAGAAAAATAAAATTACAAAATATTTCTAGGAATTTACATTTCAAGATATTTAAATCACTAATAAAATTAAAAATAAAAAATAAAAAACTTAACACCCAAGAGATTTAAATCCAAAATAAGATAAAAACAAAATAAAATATACTTAATTTCATGGATTGACAACGTATGATTTGATATTGTCGGATTAACATCCATATTGTATGTATAAAAGGAAATAAATTATATTTATTTTTATAACAATAATAAATTATATTAATATTAATTAGAAAAATAAAATTACAAAATATTTCTAGGAATTTACATTTCAAGATATTTAAATCACTAATAAAATTAAAAATAAAAAATAAAAAACTTAACACCCAAGAGATTTAAATCCAAAATAAGATAAAAACAAAATAAAACAAAGAACCTGTTAGGTCTCGATCACAGGACATCTAAATGAAGAGGTGAGCAAAATTACCACTCCACTCTCTTAACTTTGTATATAATGGTGTTTATAGTTTTTTAAGTACTTAAACAAGAAATAAATCTGAAAAAGTAATAAAACCATCGAACAGCCCTAGGTTTTATCAGTCACCTCTATCAACTTTTTTCAGTCTCCCGCGCACATTCTCCTCGCTCTCCGTCTCTCCACATTTTCACCTTAGCCCCTCTCGCTTCTCTTCTGACCGATACAAAGGCTCGTCGTCCCCCTGGAACCTCCGACACAAAGGCTTTGCGCCTCTCCTCGTCGCCCCGCCTTTGGGGCACCGCCTCCGACGCCTCGACTACCCGCTTCCAACCCCACTTTCAGATTTAAAGGTAATTACTAATTTTTTAAAAAATTTAAAACAGTATCTTTCTTCCCTTTCACTTAGTCATATGTTCTTGTTCAGTTGTAAGTTCTAGGAATTGTGTTAAGTTAAATTTAATTGTGATATATCTTACCCGCCTGAAATTGTTGTGCTTTAATTTGGCCCACTATATTGTTTCTACATTGGCAAGCTCACTATTTTATGTATTTGCAGTAGTGTATAGCAAGTAAGTTAGGGATTCCAGCCAAGCAGTCGTTGTTCAGCCGCTGCCACCAGCATCCGTCCTCTCTATTCCATCAATTCGAGCCTAAAATTCTCGCTGAACTCGTCTCCCAAATACGGGTGTGTGTCTCCATCTCTCTCTGCGTGTGTGTATATATGTGTGCTCTGTGTGAAATGTCCATCGTGTGTGCCTTTTGTGTGTGATTAAGGATTTGAGATATGCGGTGAAATTAGGAATTCATTTTTCTGGTTGTGATTTTCTTCATTTATATATGCTTACTCATTCTATTGATTGGATGTTAGTCGTATATATGATCTTGAGTTTGTTTGAGTTTGATTAGTCTGTTTTTCTTCGGTGTTCGATTTTGCTGCTAATTTGAGGTGCTGTTTAGGGATTTCTTTTGATGGCAAATATTTTGCGACGGTGGCGTTTATTTTTTCTCACTTCCTATTGCCTGTATTTTGGTTTTTGTTTATAAGTTTTATATGTTTCATTTAAATCGTCAATCATTTGTGATACATGTTTGCTTGTTTCTTATGTGTCGTCCGACAAACAACAACTAATCCAATTGAGTTAGAACATATGCATAGAGAGTGTTTAGATTGATCTGGTCGTTTTGTTCTTTGTATTTATTTTGATTCTTCATAATTTATTGTTATCAGAGTGTGACTATTAAGTAATGAACCGATTAGAGTGAGTATCATGGCGAGAAGAAGTGCCAAGGGTCGTGGAGGTAAGTCTTATCCTACATTAGCTGCAGCACGAGAGGCAATACGGAATGCGGCACGAGAGGAACTGGCTGATTTTACTCCGTCACATGGTGGACGCAGAGGTGGCTATTCAGCGTCACCTCCGCGTATGTGTATAATATCATTTTGCAGTCAATAATCATGTCTAAACTAAATTGAATTAACAATTTGCATACACATGGTAAACCCCTTTTATCAGGTATGAAAACTACTCAACCCTCTTTAGTAGGTACGGAGATAGGTGATGCAGTAGAGGGACAGTTGGATCAAGCTGGTGATTTACCCGATGCTTTATTGGGTATCTCTTTCATTTCTATTAGTTTCCATATATTATGTTTATATTTAATTATCTATTGTACTATAAGTTGATTTCATGGTAATTATAGATTCCAGGCATCATAGAAGTCCTTCGCCATCGGTATCTCTTGATTCAGATCATGCTACAAATGAGGATGGTAATGCTTTGTTGTCACCATCAAGGTCTATGCCATCATCATCATCATCAATGGCTTCAACTCTAGTCTCACGAACACCCGTAGAAATTGTGGGCAAGGATAGGTAAGTAAAGAGTTCACATATTATAAATTTATAATTATAGTAATTTGTCAATCTTAATTTATCAAACATTATTTCACTGTTAGATTATATCCGGGAAATGCTGTTTCAAATTTCATGACTAAACTCTTCAAAGAGAAACTTTGTCCAGAGGGTTACACATGGGCTGCAGTGACGAAGGATACATTGGATTGGTATTGGATGTTATTCAAGGTTAGAATTTCATTTTTAATATTAAGTCCCTAAAAATATAAATCCACCTTGTACTTTATAAAGCTTTGAAGTATAGCCCATTATTTTTTGAAGGATCATTTCTTCTTAGTGTGAGTATTGCATTTAATTTATTGGTTTAAAAAATTTTAAATTGCTTTATAATACTTAATTGCAGAAATCCTTCTCTTTTCCACCTGATAATGAGAGAAATGTATATAATGTTTGGTTGAGACATGCCGGGTATCGTTATTCTGAATTTATGAGTCATTTGAGGAAAACAAAAAAACAACCACCCTCTGTGCAAAAATCGATTTGGGATGCCTATTGGAAAGAGTGGAATAAAACAGAGTTCAAGGAGGTCTGTAGAAAACGGTCGGCTAATCGTCGGACTGAGGTGAATGGACCCGGTTCAGGAATGTCTGTCCACAATGGAGGGTCCAAGTCGGCAGACAATTATGCGCGAGAGTTGGTAAAATTTTCATGTGTATTAAAGAAACTTATTTTTTTATAGTCATAATTCTTTTTCGTCTACATTAGAGAAACTTATTGTTGTTGTTGTTTGGTGTTGGTCATTTTGTTAACTTCAGACTCAAAAATTGGGAAGAAAGCCTACCCATTATGAGGTCTATAAGAAATTACACTGGAATGAGGCAAAGGGAAAGTGGACAGACACTAGGTCCGAGAAAGTTGCTGTAAGTCATAAACTACTTCTTTATTCAAGTATTCATCTGCTTGTTTTTTTTATTAATTTCTCAACTTGCATTTCATTTTTTAGTTGGAGCTGGAGTCTCTTATTTCAAATGATCCGTCATTGACTGTCGACTCGAACATAGAAGAAGAACAAAGCAATAAAAGGATCGACGAGCTTTATATCACAGCCGTGGGAGGAACTTGTAAAAAACGACGCCTATACGGTATCGGGAGTTATGGCACATCACAGGTAGCTTCACTTTTCTTTGTTTTATCTTTTTATTCTCATTCAAGTGATTTTGTTAACGCTTAGAATTTGGATTTCGTGGTGATTTTAAGTGTTTTAGTTTATTTGATTATTTATGGGGTGTTTGAGTTTGTGGAATCTCTTTATTTTCTGTCCATTGAAGTTGTTAAAATTTTGTTGGTGATTGCAAATATATTTTTGTTGTGTAAGTGATGGTTATTCATGTATTTAATAATTGAAGAAAACATAACATTTAAGGTGGTGAATTGAAGATTTTTCTTTAGTTTTTTTGCAACAGTAATGGTATGAATTGAAGACCTTTCTATTATATGATTTTTTATTTTTTAGTTTGTTTGCGGATCATATGTACTGTACATGCTAGATCAACCTTTTATATTGATGTCCAAGGCAGTTAGAATTTATCTAAGTTGTTTTCTTCATTTATTTATATTGGCAAATTATTTTTGTAAAGTTGTTAGATTTATTGATTTTAATAATCTTATGCTTGAAGACCTCTTTGGAACAGCTTTCTCATTGCTCCCAGACTGAGTTGGAGCGCGTTCGAGAGGAAGGTAGGGTTGAAGGGCGAGCTGAAGTGCAAGTGAAGTTGGATGAGTTGCAACAACAATTTAAGACTTTCGAAGAACGTTTTGAGATGATGATGTCTCGCGGGAGCACATCTCAAAGTGGCGGTGAGACGAGGCTAAATGACAACTAGATGATTTTATTGTTTGTTTGATACTTGTATTATTTTTATCATATTTTGAATGCGAGTGTTATATTTTGGAGGACGGATTTATACTTGTTTGATACTTGACTTATGACATCAGTTATTTTGGATATAGTCGTGAGACTTTTGGAATTCATGGGTAATTTACTTTAAAATAGATGGTGTATTTTTTTATATGATTTTAGTATGTACTTTTTGAATTGAAAATATATCAATTTTTTTAAAAATAATAATTTGTAGCAAATATGTAGCCCTTTAAAATTTGTAGGTAATCTCTACCTATTTTACCAACAAAATATCTAGACTCAAAAAACTTGTAGGTAACTTGTAGGTACTTGATAATAATAACATGTAGGTAATTTGTAGCTGTTTCAAATTTGTAGGTAATTACTAGCTCTTGGGTTTGTTGGTAAAATGTAGACAAAAATTTTCTAAGTAATTTGTAGTGTAGTTTGTAGGTAATTGCTAGCTATGTTTTTATGTTGGTAATTTCTAGGTATATTTTGTTATTGGTAATATGTAGGCAAAAGTTATCTAGGTATTTTGTAGTAGTGTTAATGAAAACTTTTGTAGGTAATCTGTAGGTAACAGTTTTGTAGGTATTATGTTGCCATATATGTTGGTAAAATGTAGTAATTTATAGGGAAATAGCTAGACTAATATTTAACTACAAAAGTTTCTAAGTATTTTGTCGTAATGTTGATGAAAAAGTTTGTAGGTAATATGTAGATAAATATTTTGTAGGTATTATGTTGGCGTATATCTTGGTAAAATGTAGGTAATTTATAGAGAAATAGCTAGACAAATATTTAACTACAAACGTTTATAGGTATTTTGTAGCAAAGTTGATTAAAAATTTTGTAGGGAATCTGTAGGAACGAGTTTTGTTGGTATTTTGTTGGCATATATCTTGGTAAAATGTAGGTAATTTATAGGGAAATAGCTAGACAAATAATTAACTACAAATATTTTTGTTGGTATTGTGTTGGCATGCTAAAATTTTGTTTTGTTGCAATTGTGTAGTAAATGTCTAGGAAATTTACCTAGACATTGGTATGTGTCTAGGGAAAAATTTACCAACAAGCACTTTACCTACAACAGCATTTGTAGGAATTGTCTAGCTATTTTCTAGGTAAACGGATTTACCTAGAAATTTTTGTCTAGTTAAAATTGACATTTCTTGTAGTGTTTTACCTGTTGCTTCATGCGATCAATCTGCTCTTTCAACAATGTGCTCTGTGATAAGATGTTTGGATTCAGATGTTTGGATTCAACAGATTCAAATAAGTACCTTATATAGGCTTATAGCCAATTAATTTTCACTATATATAAATTTAATGTATTTTATGTTGGTATACCTTTTGAGTCCTGATGTTCATCAAACTTTGTTCTAATTGTTGTTCAAGCTGCTCTAATTCGTCCTTCGAACAAGAATCTAAACACTCTCCCATGAGCATTCTAAAAACGGTACACATTTGTTAGTCTCAGATACCACTATTTTTAAGAATTACTTCTGTAAGAACAAAATGGATAGACAACGATGATGACCTTTCAGATACTTCAAGGAGCTCAATCCTTTTATGTAGTTCGGTAGTCTCGTCTTTCAAATTCTGCCTCCATTCAAATATTCTATAAATATACTATAGGAATCAAGAATATATAGTGCTAGTCTGCAATTGCTAAACATTAATTAACAAAGATATGTATTTACGTATATAGGGCTGAAAAACAACATGACTCCCGGCCATTTTACATGTATTATAAAGAAAATGATGGGTAAAGACTTATGAGTACACAGCAGATTTATATGGTTGGAGTAAAGGACATATATATATATATATACCTGCATATCTTCTTCCATATTAATTGTTTCGCTAATTGCCGGGCTCTTCAAAGTCGCTTGATATCGTTCTATTGTCTTGTGAATCACCCTGTTATCATATGTTGAAAATAATTTTAGGTTCACATGTTTGTGTAGTTGTGTGTGCATTCGGGTAGAGAGAACAAGCTAGCATATATTCATGCATGAAAAAAATTAGGAGAAGTGAAGAAGTATGAAACATTACACGTTTTTATCTTATCACTACAAAAAAATTATTATATTTCAACGGGAAATTCTATGGTAATATATTCCATAAAAAATTCCAACGGATATTACAATGGTATAGTTTCCGTTGAAGCAATTCCAACAAAAATATTCTGTTGGAATGTGTTTTTCATTGGCATTTTAGATGGAATTTGACGATTCCAACGGCTATATATATTTCCAATGGCTTTTTACCGTTGGAATATGCAACTTCCGTTGGAATTTTTATTTCCACCACCGTTGGAAAATCTACTGTTGGAATCGTCAAAATTCAACAGAAATTCCAATGGAAAGCTTATTCCAACGGAATATTTTTGTTGGAATTTCCGTTGGAAGCCATTAAAAAATCCCAACAGAAATAATAGCATTGAAATATCCATTGGAATTGCTCTTGAAATTCTATTGGAATATATTTCCGTTGAAATTATCATTTTCTTCTAGTGTATTGTCTTTACATTTTTCTTTGCGCGAGAAACACACACATGCTAGCATATAGAAGAGTGATGATATTAGAAATATAAAGAGTCAAGGAAATTAAAAATGCAAAATTTTAGATAACCAGGGGCGGATCTAAAAAAAAACATTTGGTGAGGGGGGTGGGTGGGGGACTAGAGCAAAATTGTCTGCGAACATAGTTTGGTTTGACTTGTAAAAATTCGAGCTCAACTTGATCTTATACTTAAACGAACTAGTCTTAAACACTTAATCGAATTTGTGTATTAACTGAGTTGGATCTTACTTGTTTATTAAATGAGATAAGGACTCATTTATTAATCAAACATGAGCTTGAACATGAAATATTTTGATTTGACTTGCCTTCATCTTTAGAGACACGATATATAATATTCTATAATGCACACGCATATGAGGGATACAATTTCATTATACATTAATAGATAAAATAAATTATAAAACTGTATACCCAAGATATAACTTTTGAATTTTGGTATTTTAAATTGTGTATGTGAGATTATTTCAGTTTACGAGACTCATTAACAATTGATTCTCTGTTGATAGTCCTTAGTGATTACTAGTAGTGATTATCTACCTTCATGGATAACTACCTCATGCCTCGTTAGTGTCTTAATAATCACATTTCCAAATAGTTGAAGAACTCCATCACAACATATGACACTAAAATTGCTTAATTGCTTGCAAGAAATGATATATATGCAGACAACTAAATAATCCTTTTTAACTTAAAGGCAGATGCTTATTATCATTGCATATATATACATGTCGAAATTATCAAACCATAATGTAATGTAGACAGCAATGAGAGAGTGGTCGAATCAAACGAGTGAACAAAGTCTGATTGTGTTTAATGAAGATTGACAACAATCGCTAATGAGCACCAAAACTTATTCGATTAGCCAAGTGGACTTGAACCAGAAGCATTGAGCGTGCATAGAGAAGAATATGAAGAACTCAGATGAATATTGAGGAATCAGATTTAAGGACAGTTCTTTTGAGGAAAGGGACTCAATTGCATTAGAATAATTAAGGAATCCTACTACTACTACTACTATATAACTACAATTTTGTGCTATATATATTAACGTGTTCTAAATCTTAACTTACCGTCAACTATCCCTACAAAAAAATTGTTATAATCCAACAGAAAATTCTACGGTAATATATTCCAATAGAAATTTCAACGGATATTCCAATGGTATAATTTCTGTTGGAATAAGTTTTCCATTGAAATTTTAGATGGAATTTGATGAATCTAACGGTTTTTTACCGTAGGAATTTCCGTTGGAATATGCAATTTTTGTTAGAATTTTTATTTCCACCTTCATTGGAATCGCCAAAATCCAACAAAAATTCCAATGGAAAACTCATTACAACAGAATATTTTTGTTGGAATTTTCGTTGGAATTCTATTACAATATATTTGTAATGAAATCTTTCGTTGGAATTTCATCATTTTGTTGTAGTGTATATTTGTGTTTTAATTGCTTGAGAAATTACACATAAAAATGTCGACCAAATTTTGTAGGTAATTCAAAATGTTCAAGCTATTTCATTTCATAGAAAAACTAAAGACATTCCTATGATAATAGGATAAGGTTGTTGGACAATCATAATTTTTTCAACAGATATGCATGCTTTCAAATTGAATTAATGTCGTACTCTAAAGGATGACATAAACTATAAAAGTAAAATATTTTATTATAGTATAAATATGTATTTTTTGTTAGAAAACTACGATTGATCGACTAGTCTAACGATTAGCTGAATCACATCAAATTTTGTGATTATACTTTATAGACGATTTAAGAAAGTTTTCAGCAATTGCACTTTTGCACTTTTCTCCCCTACATATAACATAGTGAAACTCAGCCAGTTAATTTGGGATTGTTAGCGGATGTTTGACAAAGCATGTATGTTTTGTGATGTAATTCAAAATTATTAATTCAGTAAACATATTTGCCATGTTAAACTTTCAACCACGAAACTCATGCAATATCTCCATTAGTCGATATAAAATATACTACTCCCTCCTATTTTTATTATTTGTCATTCTAGTTTAATTGATCATTTACTAAATAAATGTCGTTTTGGCTATTTTGTACACATTTTTCTATTATTACCCTTATCTAATTAATAAATACATTACTCTTTTCATATTCACTCTCTATATTTTCTCAAAACATCAATCTTTATTCTCATTAATGAGGGTTATTATTAACAAAAAAATTATTCTTAATTACTGTGCAACTTTTCAAAACAACATTTATTAAAAGGAGTATTGTTAGATTAGGTTAATTAGTAGATATTAATCCTATTTTAGCTCACATGCACACCATGCACGTGCACCACAGGCTGAGATTGTACTGTGATAGTACATCATGCACTAGCCGTTTTGTTCGGCTTCTTTTGGAGTTTGTTAGAGAGTTTTGGATTGTAGCTATTCATGGACAGCTCATCATTGAGTTAGTCATTATCCTTTAAGGCTCTAGATCTTTCTTGATAGGATATAAATATTCTCATTGTATCAGGATTCAACATTATCGAAATCACTGCAAATATATTCATTTTCCTGTTTGTGGAGTTCATCTTCTTGCTTTAGCTTTCTCGTTCATATTTGCTATGGTGATTTTCGTTTCCAACATGGTATCAGAGCAGGGATAGAGATCCTCTATTTCTGTGAATCGAGCCATGGCAGAAACTCCAACCTCCTCTCAGAATAGTCAGTCATCTTCTTCATCTCAACCCATACCTCTCCATAACCAGCTCCTCTCAATCAAACTCACAGATGAAAATCATCTCCTTTGGAGGCAACAAGTCCTAACCACAGCTAGAGGATATGGCCTAGAGGGCTTTCTCGATGGATCTAACCTTCAACCCACCAGATTCATTCCAGGGTCAGAGGAGGGACTGCTTCAAACAAATCCAGACTATGTGAGCTGGCAGAGGCAAGACCAATTGCTGGCCTCATGGCTACTCTCCTCATTATCAGAATCCATCTTAATCTCGGTGATTGGTTTGAACACATCCTTTGAGATCTGGAAGGCCCTTGAAGCATCTTTCTCAACAAGGTCAAGGGCAAGAACCATGCACTTCATAATCCAACTCCAAAACCTCAAGAAAGGCAATCTCAGTATAAGGGAGTGTGTCAACAAAATCAAAGTGTGCTGTGACACCTTAGCTGCAGGAGGACATACCATCTCTGAGCAAGATCAGATCATGCACATCTTGAGTGGTTTGGGTTCAGAGTATGATGCTGTTGTTGTAAGTGTCAATGCAAGAGCAGAAACACTTACTCTTGTGGATGTGATGTCCCTTTTGCTCACCTATGAGAGTAGACTTGAAGCAGCTGCAGTTGTTGCTGAGAACTCCAATCTGCCCTCTGCCAACTTAGCCTCACAAGTAAGCAAACCACCTCAAAGTTTTAGTAACCAGAGAGGAAGAGGAGGATACAGAGGTAGAGGTAGAGGGACAAGAGGAAGAGGAGGAAGATCAACTCAAAATAGAGTTCAGTGCCAGATCTGTGGCTATACCAACCACATGGCTGATAAGTGCTAC
The DNA here is from genome assembly GCA_008636005.1 of Striga asiatica. Taxonomy (NCBI): domain Eukaryota; kingdom Viridiplantae; phylum Streptophyta; class Magnoliopsida; order Lamiales; family Orobanchaceae; genus Striga; species Striga asiatica. The sequence continues at coordinate 585,692 of BKCP01004361.1, read as the reverse complement.
AACAGATTCAATGCAGAGTTTATCCCCAACAACTCAAATCAGAGAAACTTCAATGACAACAGAAGCATTGGACAAACATCTGCCATGTATGCTTCAGGTAGCAGCCAAAGTGAGAATGACTGGTTTCCTGATTCAGGAGCTTCTCACCATATAACCAATGACTTCAGCAACTTAAGTGTGGCCTCAGACTACAATGGAAACAACAAGCTGCAAATTGGAAATGGGACAGGACTAGACATCTCACATGTTGGTAAGGCACTTCTCACAAACTCACAGCATACTTTCAAATTGAATAACCTCCTTCATGTTCCAGAAATAGCTAAGAACCTCATTAGTGTAGCTCAATTTGCCAAAGATAACAATGTTTTCTTTGAATTTTTTGCCACTTTCTGTGTTGTGAAGGACCAGCACACAGGAACACCTCTTCTCAAGGGAACTCTTAAGGATGGTCTATACACTTTCAAGATGAAAATGAAGAATCCTAAGCTTTCATTACCCCAGTCTTTGAATCAAGAGGACAGAAGCCTCAAGAAATTTAGTTATTTTGCTAGTTCAGTTAAGGATTTAGAATTTTGGCATAGGAGGTTAGGTCATCCTTCTTATGATGTTACCAAAAGAGCTCTTGAAGCATGTAATCTGCCTTATGCCAATAATAAAATAACTCTTTGTTCTGATTGTCTCCAAGCAAAGTCTCATGTTTTGCCTTTTCCTACTGCTACTCATAACACTGAAAAGCCCCTTGAACTCATTCACACTGACCTGTGGGGTCCAGCACCTATAAAATCCACTTCAGGAGCTAGTTACTATGTAGCATTTGTTGATGATTATACAAAGTTCACTTGGTTGTATTTTCTCAAGCAAAAATCAGATACTTACAAAGCCTTTGTCCATTTTCAAAACCTGGTTGAAAATCAGTTCAACCATAAAATCAAAGCCATTCAAAGTGATGGTGGGACTGAGTTCAAACCCTTAACAACATTGTTTTCAGAAAAGGGAATTCACCACAAAATTTCTTGTCCATATACCCCTCAGCAAAATGGGTTAGTAGAAAGAAAACATAGGCAACTCATAGAAGTTTCCCTTAGCATGATGTCAGCTTCAAATGTTCCAAAAAGGTTCTGGGAACAAGCATTTTCTACAGCCATATACCTTATCAACAGAATCCCAAATAAAACTATATCCTACCAGTCACCTTATCACAGACTTTATGGCTTGAATCCCAATTATAAACACCTTAAGATCTTTGGCTGCAGATGTTTTCCCCATTTGAGACCTTACAATAAGGATAAGTTGGATCTGAGATCAACACCAAGGATTTTCTTAGGCTACAGCTCTCAATTCATAGGGTACAAAGTGTTAGTGAATAATAAGATCATTATCTCTAGAAATGTGGTTTTTGATGAGTTTTGTTTCCCTTATAAGAAAACTAATGATCTGAGGCATATTGAGCAACATTATGATGTTTTTGGTTTCTCTGCATCACCACCTTTGCATATCAATACACAATCAAATCAAATTCCAGACACAACACACTCACAAAATGAGACTCATTCAGCTACACACACACACCAAATTATCACCCCTTTGCATTCACCTCATACTTCCTCACACCATACTCACAACACACAAGACTCTCCTGCTACTACACCACTTCACACAGAAGATGGCACAACCAATGTGGAGACTTCTAGTCCTCCTATTCAACAGGAAGAGAATCATGCAGCAGATCAATCCCTTCATCATATGGTCACCAGATCCAAGAGGGGGATATTCAAACCCAAGGTTTATTCTTGTTCTCTTCCAACAGAGGAACCTCAAACCCTTGAAGAAGCACTCTCAACTCCTCATTGGAGACAAGCCATGGAAACTGAGTATCAAGCTCTTGTTAAAAACAAAACCTGGACAGTTATTTCCTTACCACCTGACAGAAAGCCCATAGGATGCAAATGGGTGTTCAAAGTTAAACATAATGCAGATGGGACCATATCCAGGTACAAGGCACGGTTAGTTGCAAAGGGTTACACACAGGTGGCAGGCATTGATTTCAATGAGGTCTTCAGCCCAGTCATTAAACCAGTGACCATCAGACTTATTCTTTCAATTGCCTTGACTAAGGGATGGAGAATCAAACAGATAGATGTGGATAATGCCTTTTTAAATGGAGAACTTGGTCCTTCTACAGAGATATACATGGAGCAGCCACCTGGGTTTGAAACTCATAAGCAAATTGGCTATGGCTGCAAACTTCACAAAGCCATCTATGGTCTTAAGCAAGCTTCCAAAACTTGGTTTGATAAACTGACTAAAGTCCTCATTGCTTTGGGTTTCAAATCATCTCTTGCAGATACATCTCTGTTCATCAAAGCCACTGCTTGTCACATCATCTATGTTCTAGTTTATGTAGATGATATTTTAATTACAGGAAGCTGCAGCACTCTTATTGATAATGTCATTCTTTCTCTATCCAAAGTGTTTTCTCTGAAGGATCTGGGAACTTTGCACCATTTCCTTGGAATGGAGATCCACTACACCAAAAATGGCATGTTGCTCACTCAACAAAATTACACCTCTCAGATTCTTGATAAGGCTAACATGAAAAACTCAAAGGGACTCAGCACTCCTATGATTAGTTCTCCAGGTTTGTCAAAGTTCAATGGAAACCCTTTATCAGATCCTTTCCATTATAGACAACTCATAGGGTGTCTTCAGTATTTGACCATCACAAGGCCAGACATCACTTATGCAGTCAACAAGCTGAGTCAATTCATGCAATCTCCACTTGAGCCACATTGGAAAGCTATGAAAAAGGCTTCTCAGATATATTGTTGGTACTGCAGACTATGGTCTTTCATTTGTCAAGTCTTCTCATCTTCACATCTCTGCATTCTCTGACTCGGATTGGGCTACAGATCCTGATGACAGAAAATCAACATCAGGCTATTGTGTGTTCATTGGTGATAATCTCATCTCCTGGAGCTCAAGGAAGCAACATACAGTCTCAAGAAGCAGCACTGAGGCTGAATATAGAAGCTTGGGCACTGCAGTTTCAGAAGTATTATGGATAAAAATTCTTCTTCATGAGCTTCACTTAAGAGAACTTCCACCTCCAACAATTTGGGTTGATAATCTCAGCACAGTTTTCATGTCTTGCAATCCAGTCATTCAAGGGAGGACAAAGCACATCGAAGTTGACCTTCATTTTGTCAGAGAAAAAGTCCTTAACAAGACAATATCAGTCTTACACATTCCATCCATCGACCAAACAGCTGACTCCTTGACTAAACCTCTCACAGGGCAATTCTTCTCTCGCATGCGCAACAAACTTCGAGTTATTCCTCTCAGCTCGCTCGAATTGAGGGGAGACTGTTAGATTAGGTTAATTAGTAGATATTAATCCTATTTTAGCTCACATGCACACCATGCACGTGCACCACAGGCTGAGATTGTACTGTGATAGTACATCATGCACTAGCCGTTTTGTTTGGCTTCTTTTGGAGTTTGTTAGAGAGTTTTGGATTGTAGCTATTAATGGACAACTCATCATTGAGTTAGTCATTATCCTTTAAGGCTCTAGATCTTTCTTGATAGGATATAAATATTCTCATTGTATCAGGATTCAACATTATCGAAATCACTGCAAATATATTCATTTTCCTGTTTGTGGAGTTCATCTTCTTGCTTTAGCTTTCTCGTTCATATTTGCTATGGTGATTTTCGTTTCCAACAAGTATTTTATTAAATTTATTGTACTTAGTACTTACACATTGATCTCGAGCATATCAAGAATCTGTATGATCATGAAATATTGAAATTATTTCTTACATTTTTCGAACTTACAAAATTTTGAAAGTAATAATTCTTGAGAAGGGGGAAAAAATTCCTATTTCAAAGATAATTTTATGGGGTTTCCCACTCTCTATATATAGGCTATATAGCTCAAAGGGCTTGTACAGGAGCAGTTATGATCTCCATACTCAGTGGTCAATTAAAGAATTTGCTTTGGAGAAAACAAGCTTGGGATTTGGAGAAATTAAAATCACTGAAAATTAAAAAATCAATGGAAATTACAGCCATAAAGAAAAACCCACTTGATCAAAATCATCCAAGTGAACTGAAGGAAACACCTGTGTCAGCCTCCATAATCATCTGACAAATTCATAATTAATAATAATAACTATATATCAAATCAAAAGTGTTCATTTTTAGTTTTATATATATATTTCCATATTTGTTCACCAAGCAAATTACATATATGAATATAGTNTACATCATAAAAACTTCATATATATAAATTAAATTATAGGAAAGTTTAGAAAATATTACTTAACTTGAGCATTTGACTTCTAATAATTGTAGAAATTAGTATTTTTATTTTTTTTTTCTTTAAACGAGTGAATTATATTTAATAAATACTGAATTCAGCTTCAAAAGCTTAACCAAACAGCTAACCAATTGTGGAAATTAGTTGATCAGAAAGAAAATAGACAAGCACTTGAAAACTGAAATAAAACCCAAAAAACAAAGCAATTTGTAAATTTAAATATATACCTGGAGCTTGAAAATTCATAGAGTTTGCCTCTGGATGAGAAGATAATAAGTGCAACCTCAGCATCACACAGAACTGAGAGCTCATAAGCCTTCTTCAGCAGCCCATTTCTTCTCTTTGAGAAAGTCACCTGTCTGCTGCTTGCATTCTCTATCCTTTTCATCTCTATTTTCCCTCTCACCATTTTCTTATTTTTTATTTTTATTTATATATGTATAAATAAGCTAATAATATTAACCAAAAACCAGAAAAAAAAAAAAAAGAAAAGAAAACAGCTAAGAGAATATTTATTGATACCCAGAAAATAATTAATGTAGCAATCAAAATGTATGTAAGAGCTAGCCCAGAAGGATTTCCAAAAATAGAAAGGGTAGAAGGTTGTAAACTATGTTGATTGAATCCAGAAATAGTAAAAACAAAAATAGACACCACTTTTTGTGGCTGTTGCAGATCTAAAAAGCACTTGGCAAGAAAAGGGAGTCAGATTTTTTATAGGTTATACGAGGGAGGAATGGACACCCTAGATTTGATCCAAGAAGAAAATTGGGTTCTTTCTGGGTTTTTTTAGGGTTCTTTGATGTGTTACTTGGGTGAGTTTCCAACCATGGAATAAGGGTAGAACCTCATCTATTTCTTTTTTAGGAAAAACTTGACAGCCCAAAAAAAGTAACAAGATAGGGAAACTTGCAAGAAACAAAACGTGGATTTCTTGAAATATATATTAACTAATTAATAATAATAATAACTAGTGCGACACCCGTGTATTATACGAGTGCTTGCTAAAAACTTTTTTCTTAAAATTTAAAATTAATGAGAAAAAGTGGTTGAAAATTTAAATACTTTTATAAAAAAATATATATTATTATATATTTTACTACGACACTTGTTACTTGTTCAAATTACATGTGTTATATTATATAAATTTTCTAGCTCATAACATAACTACATTAAACATAAATATATTAATTGAGAAATAATTTTATACTTTTTTAACTAATTTTAATAAATAATTTTATTATTATTATAAAGATAAATATAATTTATTTATTTATTTATATTAACAATATGGATGTCAAATCCAAGTTCATCAAAAGATGATAAATTTGATATATTATATATGTAAAACCGATAAGAAATACAAAAGTTATCAACTCTTAAAAAACATTTACAATTCAATGGTTATAATAGAAAATTATATTAAAATACAATTAATACATCTAAAATGATCATAAATAAATCTACATATTTATGGTAATCCGAACCTCATTATTTTTGGATTGGAATTAAATTAAAATCTATCCAAGCCAAAATGTTTTATATAAAATTAAATTATTTAAGTTTGAAAAAAATAATATGTTTCACATATGCTTTCTAATTCAACACCCGTGTATTACACGGGTGCTTGCTAATTTTTTTTTCTTAAATTTGAAATTATTGAGAAAAGGTGGTTGAAATTTAAATACTTTTTTAAAAAATATATATATATTATTATATATTGGGTAAATAATTATTTGCAACATGTACTAATCGCGTTTTTGGATTTTGCAACCTAAAGAATATTTTGTACTAAATTGCAACCTTTAATACACGGGTTTGCCTGTATCGCAACCTCCGTCCATCGGCGGCTCGTTTTCCACCGGAAAAGCGAGCGTGCGACGCACACGCACGAATCTTGAGGGTAGATTTGCCATTTTATGTACGCGACCTTTGGACTCCCCCAAATACACTCTGAATTGAATTGAATTCACAAATCCAATTCAAAATTAGGGCAAAATACTCACTCTTGTCTCTCTCTCTACTCGAAAAAAACGAGAACCTTCTCTGCAAAAATTTAGAGCAAACACTTCGCAAATTCAAATTGATTGCAATTGTGATGGTCTGGAAAAAGCGAATCAGTGATGACGACATACCACCAGGAAGACCCTGCCCAGATTACGGTTTGTACTGTAACCCTAATTGGTAATTTTTTTTTGATTTTTTGTTGAATTTGGCCCAATTCTTTTAACTGTGAACATTTCTTGAATGTGGCGACAAATTAGTGGATTATTCATATATCAACATGTGAATTTTTTCTGAAATGTGGTCCCTTTTTCGAAATTGATAAATTAGTTTAGTTTTTTATTGATTTTTTTATTTAATTTTCATGTGAAGGGACCAGGATATTGATTTGTGTAATTAATATTCTTGTCCCCTTCAGGTCCAAGTTCACAACTGTTTACCATTTCATTTCATTATGGTGGACGATTTATGAAACTCGGTGATACATGCTATACTGGTGAGAACATGAGGGTAAGTCACATTGACTACTGTGACCCTGATGAACTCTCACTGATAGAAATATTTCTTATGGCTTCTGAAGTTGGGGCAGAAGGTGTTAGGTGTGTGCATTGTAGTAAAAATGGTGTTAATGATTGCCGGTCTTTGTTTGTCTTGAAAAATGATTTTGATGCCATAAGTCTTGTTAACTGGATTGATGAGAATAGAATGGTTGGTTTATATGTTGAACATATGGAAGACTACATGAGTAGTCAACCTTCTGAGTGCTTGCCTTCTGTTGATGAACCATTGGATTATGTGGGGGATGATGGGCAGGATTTAGATGAATTAATTGATAATTTCACTGGTGAACAAAATCATGATGATATATGTGATGATGATTGTGGTGATGATGATTTGGGTGATTCTGATAGTGAGTTTGAAATCCAATCTTTTGGATCAGACTCAGAGTGTTCTGATGAGTTTCTTGAGAGTGATTGTGATTTGTATGATGAAGATGATAAGATGTTTGAGGGTCATGTAGATGCAGAAATTGAATGGGGAGGGATAACTAGAGAGGAACCTGATAGGCTTGAATTTGCATGTAGCAAGGGTAAGCAGAGAGCTAAAAATGCCCATCCAACTTTTGATCATCAAAAAGACATGCAAAATCCACAGTTTGAATTGGGCATGAAATTTTCTGACTTAAACATGTTTAGAAAGGCTGTTAGGAACTTTGCTATTGCACAAGGTAGAGAAGTGTCTTTTACAATTAATTTGAGCTATAAGGTGCAAGCAAGATGCAAAAATAAGTCATGTCCTTGGCTCATTTATGCATCCAAAGTTCAGAATGAAGACACTGTGCAGGTTAAGACATTCAATGGTAGGCATAAGTGTCCTAGAAACCAAAAGGTGAGTCATGCTACTCCAAAATGGACAGCTGAAACTTACAAAAATAAGATATTAGATAATCCTAAATGGCCAGTAGAGGCAATGATGACAGAGATGCAAAGGGAAGTAGGGATTGTTTTCAAAAGATGGCAAATGTATCAGGCTAAAAAATATGTGTCTCAGATTGGTGTGGGAGCTGATTGTGAGCAATATGCTATGCTTTGGTCTTGTGCTGAAGAGATCAAAAGACACAACCCTAGGACCACTGTGAAAATTAAAAGCAAACTTGTAGATGGGGAGCCACTGTTTAAAAGAATTTATATTTGTTGGGGCTCTTTAAAAAGGGGATTGCTTATGGGTTGTAGGAAGGTGATATGCTTAGATGGTTGCCATCTGAAAACCAGTTGTGGTGGTGTTCTATTGACTATAGTTGGGGTTGATGGAAACAACTGTATGTATCCTTTTGCATATTCTGTTGTTGAAAAGGAAACAAAAAAAACTTGGCATTGATTTGTTGAACTGTTGAAAGGAGATTTGGGGATTGAGAATTCTTTTCAGTGGACAATAATGTCAGATAAACAGAAAGGGCTGCTAGATGCCATTGAAACTCTACTGCCAGATGCTGAGCATAGGTTCTGTGTCCAACAATTGTATGGAAACTTTAGGGCTTCATTTAGGGGATTAGCCCTGAAAAACTTGTTGTGGAGAGCAGCCAGGTCCACTAGGGTTGTTGATTTTAATGCTGCAATGAAAGAACTTGAAGGAAGGGATAAAGAAGCTTTTGAATGGTTGGCTAAGAAACCAGCAAATCAGTGGTCAAGGTCACATTATAGTTGCAACTCAAAGTGTGATATGCAGCTGAATAATATGTTTGAGTCATTTAACTCACTCATTCTGAGAGCAAGGAGTAAACCTATTGTTTCTATGTTGGAAACAATAAGACTTATCTTGATGAAGAGGACCTACATGAGAAGGGATCAGATGAGAAAACATCTGCATGGGAACTTGTGCCCAAAAATCTTGAAGCTGTTGGAGGAATTGAAGAAGAAGTCCATGGGTTTTATTTGTCACTGGAATGGAGAAGACCAATTTGAAGTTGAGGGAAGCTCAAGGAGATTCAGAGTTCATATGGGGGAGAACTCATGCACATGTAGGAAGTGGGACCTCACAGGTATCCCTTGTGAGCATGCCATAAGTGGTATGTTCTTGTTGGGCACTCAACCAGAGGACTATGTTGTTGACTGGTACCACAAAGAAACTTTTTTCAAGGCTTATTCTGAGATGTTGGGCACTATTGAACCTCCTGAAAGTTGGCCAACTGTAGAAGCAATACCCTTGAAACCACCATCTGTTGGCAGTCTACCTGAAAGGCCAAAACAAAATGCTAGAAAAAAACAGCCCCATGAAGAGGTCTTGCCAGGAAAATCCAAAAAAAAATTTGAAGAGAGGCTCAGTAGGAAAGGGAGAATAATGAAATGTTCTCTCAGCAAGAAAGATACCCACAACATCAGATCCTGCGCTTTGAAAAATGACAAGAGTGCACCAACTGGAGGACTTCCTATACCACCCTCTAATGAAGATAGTTCTGTGGTCAAGGTAAATGAATTTGTTAAACAATTATGTGTTTTATTATAAAAATTTGTTTTTCTGATTCATTAATTGAATTATTTTTTAATGAAGAGAAACAAGAGGAAGAAAACAGCTGAGAGAGAGAGAGTGGAAGTGAAGTACCAGCCCCTACTGAGGAGATTAATGTGGTTAAGGTAATATTCTTTGTTATACAATTGTTACTAATTGGTGTGTTTATCCAATTGAAAGCATACTTTGTACATAATTGTTTTTTTTTCTGAAGGGGAAGAAGAGCAAAGCAAGTGGCAGAGAGTGTGAAGTCTCAGCCCCTATTGAGGACATTATTGTGGGCAAGGTAATTTGTTACTTAAATAATTGTTACAGAAGGGGACATTGGTGTGTTTTATTTAAGTGTATTTTATTACTGTGGGCAAGTGTTTTTTCTAATTTGAAAACATTATTTCAGAAGGGGAAAAGGAAAGAAATTGTGAGTGCAAGTGATGTTTTACAAACACAAGAATATGTTGCAATGACACATACAAGGGTCACCAGAAGACAAGTCCTGCCTCAGCATCATTCTCATGAGAAAGGCAATCCCACAAAAGTCACAACATCTGCAGCTACACCTACTAGGAGAAAAGAAAGTCAGACTACAAAGGAGAGGCATATTTCTGCTGCAACTTCACCCACAAAAGTCACAAGGAGCCAAACTCAATCTGCTGCAACTTCACCTACAAAAGTCACAAGGACTCAAACTCAATCTACACCTACAAGGAGAAAAGGGAGTCAGAGCACAGGGCATACTTCTGTTGCAACTTCACCCACAACAAGAAGCCAAAGAGTAGCTGCAACTACCCCTACAAGGTTAACAAGAAGTCAGTCCAAAGGTCTTACACCTACCAAGGAATTGGTGCCAAAAAGGACTCAAAAAATTCAGACTAAGAGCAAGACATTGGGATTGAAGAAGAAACTAGAGGTATTAATAATGCTCATTTTCTTGTGATTTTTTTCCCTATGTGCTTCAACCTGTTGTAATCATATTACTGTGCTATTAATAGGTGAGCAGGAAAAAGAATCCTTTAACTCAAGGTGCAAGCTTTTCAACAGCAAAAGGACCAGTTGTGAACAAGCAGGTGGTGCAGTCTCAGCCTGAGGCAGAGATATTGGGAAGCTATTGGATTACTAGTTGTGGGAGCATAGTGGATAACTAGGGGTTGATAGATGTGCTTCATTTTGGAACTGTAATGGTTGTGGTTGGTTTTGGATGTGGTTGATAACTTTGTTGAACTGTAAAGGTTGTTAGGTTATGGATTTTAGATGTGGTTTTGGATATTATGGTAACTCAGATTGGATGTGGTTTTGAGTTTTTGAAATCAGATACAGCGGTTAGCTTTTGGTTTGGTCATCTATTTTGGTTGTTGTGACTGGGTGTTTTTTGACATTGGGCTTGTAAAAAACAGGTTGGGTTGGAATGGAAGAACTATGGCTATTACATAATTGAACTTCTTTTTGTGTTATGGAGGTTACATATGTTCAATTTCTTATTTCTGTTTGATTTGGAATGAAAGTACTCAATATATACACAAACATTCACACATCATGTAAAGGCATCTTACTAACATTCTAAAGAAATAAACTAATACAAAAGAGTTTGAACAACCAAAATGGTGCTTGATTAACCAAAATAGTTCAACACACATCACATAGTGATAAGATTACAATCATTAGCATTCACATTACAACCAGAAAGAGTTTGAACACTACCTAATGCAAAAGAGATCCATTACTACTACAGCTTAGAAAACACACTACAACATGCAATATATGATCACCCAAGATATCAGAATCACAATCCACATCCAACGCTCACGAGCACTTTTTCTCTTCAAACACAATTCAAGATTGGTCCTTTCTTCTATAACATTTTCAATACAAGCTTCAGCATCTTTCAAATCTGATTGAAGTTTCTTCACATCAGCTTTCAACCTCATCACGTCTACTTCAAGAAATTGAGCTTCACTTTCGAATTTGTTGGCACGTCTCAAAAGGCCGGGAATGATTTCACAAGCTCTAGGGCACAAAGGTGGTTCAATCCACGAAAAATAAGGACAACCACCATCATCCTACAAAATTCAGTTAAAAAAATAAATTAATTTAAGCAAAACTAGGGTTTATTGAATTCGCCCAATTTAAGCAAAACTAGGGTTCACTGAAATTGCCCAATTTCATCAATTAGGGTTAATCTAATTAATCCCTTACCCGATTTTTTGCACAAGTAGCGTATCTCCTTCCTGGATTTTGAACACTCCATGATGTTTTCGTAAGAACATTTTTCCCACATTGACATAGTTGACCCATCGCCTCTTGTCTCCAAGCCATTTTCGATTTCGAGCTGAAGAAGAGAAATGAACAAAATCTTCGCCAAAAATGAACAAAAATGAACAAAATCTGATATGCTTAGAGAATAAAATGACAAAGTTGTCCTTCAAATGTAATGCAAAATGGCAAAACTACCCTCAAAATTCGTGCGTGTGCGTCGCACGCTCACTTTTCCGGTGGAAAACGAGCCGCCGATGGACGGAGGTTGCGATACAGGCAAATCCGTGTATTAAAGGTTGCAATTTAGTACAAAATATTCTTTAGGTTGCAAAATCCGAAAACGCGATTAGTACAGGTTGCAAATAATTATTTACCCTTATATATTTTAGTATGACACTTGTTACTTGTCGACTTATTTGTGTTATATTATAATAATTTTTCTAATTTATAACATATAGCTACATTAAACATAAATTTAATTGAGAAATAATTTTATTTTTTCTAATTAATTTTAATAAATAATTTTATTATTATTAAAAATATAAATATAATTTATTTATTTTATATATACAATATGGATGTCAAATCGAACCTCATCAAAAGATGATTAATTTGATATATTTTATATTTAAAATCGATAAGAAATACAAAAGTTATCAACTTTAGGGTTTATTTTATAAGCTAAATGTTGTCAACCACCTTATATGGGTTTGGATAACATATCTACAAAATGTTTTATGCGTTATATAATTTATATGGGGTGACACTATATTATTATTTGTGCACAATAATTATAAGTGTCACTATTTTTGCACCGGAATCTATTAATATATAAAGAGGGAATGATAGTTATTTGAAAAAATCAAGTAGAAAATCAGCAAAAAAAAAAAAAATTCAATTCCCGCCTAAAATTTAGCATAATTTTTGGCGAAAAAATGAATAAGCCCGTCAGTCATCAATTCAAATTTTTTGGAGATTTTATTTATTGATTTTAACCTATTTGGACTTATCTATTTCTACAATCTGATTTTTTTTATCCCAAATTTTGAAAGAAAAATCCGCATCCGAAAGAAAAGGGAAGATAATATTCCTCCCTTCTTATTTTTTTCCATCCGCATCCGAAAGAAAAGGGAAGATAATATTCCTCTCTTCTTATTTTTTTCCTCTCACCTTTTCTTCTCTCAAAACATCTCCAACAGTCGGAGAAGCGAATTCGAGCGGAGTCCCCCTCATTGTCCACCGTCAGAAAACACCGCAACCGCCTGGGGATTTTTCTATCGAACCTTCACAAAACCCTCCGCCCCACACACCTAGCCGCCCGTCCTCTTCACGCGCCGATTGCGACTGGCCCATCTTTGTGGCGACTGCTCGAGACTACAGCGAGACCTTGGAATCCGATCGGTTCATGTGCGGTCCAAAGGCGACAATCCCTGCTGGTAATTTGATGTTCAATTTTACAAATTTTCCTTTTTTTTAAATGGGGTGTGTTTAATTTTCTTCAATTGGTTGGGTGATTTTGAGTAAATTGACAATTTTGAACTTTTTTCTGTTTGTTACTGAGTTGGGTTTTTTATATGAGAAAATTTTGCCCTATTTTTTTGCTCATTTAAGAAGTTTTTTTATATGAAGTAGGTGAAGACGTCGGAGGAGTACCGGAGTATGATCGTCATGGTCGACTTAGGTAGCGACTGGAGGATCAACTTCAAAGACTTTCGGCAGATGATGATGTGTCGCGGGTTTGTCGGGGTAAATTTGTTGTTGTTTTTTTTAATATTTTTTTTGTTTTGATGTGAAAATTGCAATTGCCAATTAGTTTATGTAACTAATGGATTTTGATTCTTGCCTCCATTTTTTAATTGGGCTGAGAAATAACTTATGGTTTTTTATCTGCAAATTGGTGCTGGAAGGTTTTTCTGGAGAGGACGAAGGGCAGGGGTTTCCTTATAAATAAGGATGGATTTAGGCATAAATTGGCTGAAGAGTTTCGGCGCAAAAAAGGTGACTCGATGGTTCATGCTGAAACTGAAGAATCTGTCATTGCCTCTATCACATTTCAGGTCACCTTAATTCAAGATTTGAGAAAGTTCTGTTACATTTTATCTGTTTGGTTAAGAATATTGTTCGATTTTTTTATTTTATATTTTTTTGGTTATGCTATGGAGATTAGGGTTCAGTGGGTCTGTAGATGCTGCGTCGTTGTTGGAATTTGTCGATGTTGGTCATGATTTGATTCTTGCTGCTGATGCATCAGTGTCTTAATTGATTTGGAGATTGCTGTTGAGTACATGGTAGACTTTGATGAGGTGAAATTCGGTCGGTTTATGAGCTTCTATTTGTGCTTTTGTTATTCATTCGGAAAAAATGTTGATTTGTTTCTGTATCTTAAAAGATGCTAATTAATGTGAAGTGTTTACCCATAGGATCCAGTAGCTCTGGTGATTAATCACATGAGTTATGCAGTTTCAGAGACTGAAGGGGATCATACTTTGATGGCTAGCGGTCATTTAATTCAGTCTGAGGCTATTCTGGGCAGCATAAAAATTGAGGTAATACTTTTTTATTTTTTTTGGTAGTTCTCTGAAGGAGCTGTTCAGCTACATCAATAGCTCGCACCAACATGACATAACTATAGCCTGAAATTATGTTCTTATATGTGTTTGTAGCTTTGTTATTGTTCCTTAATGTGATTTTGTTATGTTATCCATCTCAAATTTATCTGCAGGTTCCATATTGGTTGACATATGAAATGGTCGAGAACATAAATGGTCGAGCCCACCCCTTACCTCTTTATTTTGACTCATTTGCAATGCTTTTTTAAGATATGATTCTTGGGGTTTCTGTTTTCCGTGTGGACTTCACATAGCAAGATGCACTAAGGCACCAATCAAACTGATCAAGCTATTGGTATAGTTCATATTAATATTTGGGTATCATGGTGTTGTTTTTGTGGTGTCCTGGGCTCTTTGAGAAAGGCTAAAGTAGACCAGTTGATAAGTCCACAACTATGGATAAGTGGGTAAGTCCACTACTCAGTGGTCTTTCAGAGCCACCCTCATCTCCTTCCCGACACTTGTCAGACTTCTTCCCGTGGTGAAAGACTGGATTTCTTATCTCATGTATGCTTTTCGTGAAGGGGAGGGAAGCTGTTGTACCCGATGTCCTTGGGCTCTCATCGAACCGTGGCAAAGTCAGCTTAGCCTTTCTCCGGTCAGCTGAAATAGCTTATCGAGAATTGAGAAATGTGGATGAGATGTGTAGGTGATTTGAAAGCGAGAGACTCACTAGAGGAACCACTAGGAGCGTAGGAGAGCAAAGTGAGACTAACAAAACGAAGCGAAGTGAAGTCAAATGTTATATTGATGATGTCTGTTAAATCCAGACTAGAGAAACTTGATAACCGTATGGAGAACTCAAAGGAGTATGTGCTTAATAGACTTTCTATGATCACGAAATGTGTGGTTTGAGGGGTTCAATTGTCTGATTTTTTTGAATTATAGGGCCATTCGAGATCTATTTTGATTTGACGGTGACAAGCGGTCTTTCATATATCTATCACTAAACTATATAATGAGTGCTCTGAACATGGGGTCTAGCATAACGGCACATTTATTAACCAACAATCAATTATTTTTGCATTCTTTTATTGCACTTTGTGTTACCATCCTCTGTTCGAAGAGTCACTCAAACATTGAGTTTTTATAAGCATAAGTTTCTTCTAGACTTAATTTCAAATGAATAGATTTGCAATGAAATTTTCAAAGATCAATAAGGAGTCTTTTATTGAATGCAGTTTTTCCTTGTGTATTTGTTGCATTATCAATATCTTATAAAGCTTCGTATTGACACTTCACTTTCTGTATAATATAGTGTGTCTGTCTGATACAAGTGTCTGTAACTGTTTAGATTTCTTCTGAATTTATTGGAAATGACGAAGAGATCAATCTTTTTGGCTATAGAACTGAAAAGCTCGAGTTTAGACAGTGGTTGTTGATGTAGAGTCAAGAGTCAGTTTTTTCCCATTCCTTGAAAAATAAAACGCCCTTGATCGAGAACTTTAACACATCATGTTGATTGATTATTATATTACTGTGTTTTTTTCTTTTGATTTTTTATTTTTTTTGCTTTGCAGGCAGTGGATTTCAAGAAGCCCGTTTATTTGGAAAATTTGAATGTTTTCTCTTTGTATCTTGGACTAGGTTGTTGAATTTTTGTGTGCCTGTAAGATCTAATGTTTTGTGCAAATTGCTAGGTCATTGCATTTTTTCTAACTTGGCACATGAGTTCGTTTCATATCGAAATATTGTGGGCTTATTTTATATTTAATTACCCACAGGGCCTTTATTATACAACTTTCAAGGTTATGGTATTTTCAATTCAATGGTGTTTTCAATTCAAGGTTGAGTATCAGAGAATTGGGTACACAAGCTTAAGCCCATCGCAACATGTATGAGATAATCTAATATGAAATAGATGAAGAGATTCATTCTATTTTACCTCAATGTTTTGTACATATGAGATTAATGACAATAATTTGAGTTCAATATGAGAAAGAGGCAATGCGTTTTTGGTTTGTCGTTTTGGGTTGGGGATTTCTTAAAGAATATTGGGCTATTCCGTGTTGATTGTACTTTGTTGAGTCCTTAGTTACACTACAACAAAATGATCAAATTCCAACGGAAAGTTCCAATACAAATATATTTGAAGGAAATTCCAACGGAAATTCCAACAAAAATATTCCTTTGGAATGAGTTTTCCATTGGAATTTCCGTTGGATTTTGAAGATTCCAACAGTAGATTTTCCAACGGAGGTGGAAATAAAAATTCCAACGGAAATTGCATAGTCCAACGGAAATTCCTACGGTAAAAAACCGTTGGAAAAATAGCCGTTGGAATCATCAAATTCCATCTAAAATTCCAATAGAAAATTCATTCCAACGAAATATTTTCGTTAGAATTTCCGTTTGAATCATTCCAACGGAATCTATACCATTGGAATATCCGTTGGAATTTTCGTTGGAATATATTATCGTAGGAATTTTTGTTGGAATATGACATTTTTTTTGTAGTGTTATTCACACATTAGTTAGTTGAATGTTATATTATATCTATATCTTTTAATTTATCCATTAATGTATAAAACGATAAATAATTATTTAAAATAGTAATTAAATTCCTGCCTACATAATTTGAAATTACTGAATTTGGATTTTTTTTTTTTAATAATCAAGCTTTTATTTGAGTTTGATATCCAAAAATTCAAAATATTTTTATCCTATCACACTGATTCATTTCTGTATTTATATAACTAAGAACCATATATATATCTGATAAAAAGTCCATATATGTGAATTAATTATATAATATAATTTATGGTATATAACAATTTCATATTATGTTGTCTCTTACGTCTAAATAAATTATACTAATTAAATTGTATAACAAAGTCATATAGATTTTATGGAATCACACAAGTACTCACATAGATTTTTAAATATATTACACAAGTTTACCAAAATAATTATTTTATGGATTCACATTGTAGTCATTAAATTTTTTAATAAAAATTTTAAAATAACAATTATTTTGAAATGAATATAATGTAACTTTTAATAAACATGTTTTATGTAATTTTGCAAAATTTAAATTTCTGATAAAATTATCATTAAATTAATATAGGTAAATTGTATTGCATATAGATTTTTGTGTGAAATGCAATGTTCATTTTTTTAGCATGATAAAGACTATTGATTTTTTGGCATAGAAAATCTTACGACTGATTGTTTTTACTCAACTACTTAAATTTTATTATTTGGATATTTTATAAAAAAATAAATTCATTTTAATTAATTAAATAATATAAATTTTATATTGATACTTATTATTCACATAGATATTTGAATATATGATAAAATTTTACCAAAAATAATTATTTTATGGAATCACGTTATAGCCAAATCGAATTTGTGAATAAAATTTTTGAAATGACACATATTTTAAAATGAATATGATGTAATTTATTATCAGTTATATGTAACGCACGAGATATGTACTAATTTTAAATAGACATTTTTATGTAATTTTACACCATTTAAATTTTATATAACACTTTCAATAAATTATATAGGTACATTGTATTACATATTGGATATCTTATACAAAAATGAATTCATTTTAATTAATGAAATATTATAATTTTTAAATTTATACTTATTATTCACATAGGTTTTTAAATAGATGATAAAATTTTACCAAACTAATTTATGGAATCACATTATAGTCAAATCGAACTTCTGTATAAAAATGTTGAAATGACACTTATTTTGAAACGAATATAATGTAATTTATTATTAGTTATGTGCACCGCACGAGTTGTGTATTAATTTTAAATAGACATTTTTATGTAATATTGCAATTTAAATTCTATATAACATTTTAATAAATTAATATAGGTAAATTGTATTAAATATTGATTCCATATTTTTAATTTATAAATATTAGTTAATGAAAATTTTTAATATATAAATATTAACGAATATCTCTTACCCGTACATCGCACCACGTGCATCGCACGGGATTCGTACTAGTGTTAAATGTATAAGGGTTGGTCATTTAACTTAAGTATTATAAGTTTTGTATTATTATAATACTTAATTAAAGAGAGGCTTTGCTCCTGTGTAACACCCGTGTAATATGGGTTTGGATGCTATCAACTCAAAATAATATATTATAATATTAAGTTATTTATTAGGGAATGTATTGTGAAAGCAATAGGATTAAGTAATCCTATACACACGGCAAAGAATATAATAATTGTATTAATTAACTGTACTAATTTTTATCCGAACCAAAAAAATTTGTTCGAACCAAAAGTCGAAGCATGTAATGTTGCCAAGTAAGCTTTCGAAGCGTGCGAGCCAACCATTTAGGCTCAGCACGTTTTCAAATTATATTAAAGAGGGGATACTATATAATAGGGTTAAGAAAAAATTATTCAAACAATTTGAAAAAAAAAAGANACAAAATGTCCCACATTCCGACTTACTTACTGGCCGGACCGAGCTCCGAAAAATTTCAAAAAGACCTCCAAATAATTCCGGCGAAAAAATGCCATCCAACAAAGACTACTGTTGCGGCTGCCGGCCAGACTGGAGCCGGCCGGTCAACCATTTTTTTTAATTTTTTAATTTAAATTATATTAGTATAAATATTAATATTAGTGTAAAGAAATTATATTAGTATAATTAGTATAAATTATATTAGTATAAAATTACAAATGATACTAGTTTGAAAAAACTTATATTAGTAGGAATTATTATATTATATATTAGAATTGGTTATTTTATAAATTAAATTTATTACTATTATGTTAGAAGTTAGAAATTATTATGGTATAGATCAATTAGAATTGATTCTCTTATGAAGTAATATTTAGTACTACTATGTTAGAAGTTAGAAATTATTATGGTATAGATTAGAATTGTTGGTTTTATAAAATAGAATTTATTATTATTATTTTGTTAGAAGTTAGAAATTATTATATTATAGATTAGAATTGATTGTCTTATGAAGTAATATTTAGTACTACTATGTTAGAAGTTATAAATTATTATGGTATAGATTAGAAATATTGTTTTGTAAATTAGAATTTATTACTATTTTGTTAGAAGTCAGAAGTTATTGTATTATAAATTAGAATTGATCATCTTATAAATTCGAATTTATTACTACTATGTTAGAATTTATAAATTATTATGTTGTTATACATTATAATTATTATCTTATAAATTAGAATTTATAATTTATTATCTTATTCATTATAATTATTATCTTATATTATCTTATATTAGAAGTTATAATTTATTACTACTATTTCAGAAGAAGCTATCGAGCGGACAAAGAAAAATGCAATATATGTGGTTTCAAATTGATCATCTCGAAACACAAAAAAGAAGAAAAGCAGAGGGTTTTGAGGTGTTACCGAGGGGAACATTACAGAGGCAGTATAGAAGATTTAGCTAAGGCTGTTGTGAGACGTTCAAAAACTAAAGTGACCAACTGCCTTTTTGAGATAAAAGTCAAATTGGAGGCAGGATCTAGAATGACTGTGTATGTCGAGGGTCATCGATAGATGAGCGGACTTAGCACTTCATCTAAAGAGATGGTCCGTGATATGACTGCTACTCATGAAAAACGGACAGTAATTTTGGCTACAATTCAGGAGAAGAACACGGTAGACAACGCTACAGACAGTTGTACGATCCTTTATATTTCAATGGGATCGGCGCTGCACTCAATCGAATAAGATGGGATGGGGGCGCTTGATATATTATGATATTCAGTCGTGTTTATACGTTAATTTTAACTTATGTTTGTTATTGACTTTAGACCAAATACATATACATTGATTGTTATGGAATTGTTTAGTTATAATGTGGCATAGCATTTGGAAATGGATAAAAATAAAATGAATTAACGACAAATAAAAAAAACAATTCAACCAAACGTTGACCGTATAGGAAAATAAAAAAAAAATAAAAAAAAAACAGCATTCATTAAATCAATATTGTACTCTG
Source organism: Striga asiatica (assembly GCA_008636005.1). Classification (NCBI taxonomy): domain Eukaryota; kingdom Viridiplantae; phylum Streptophyta; class Magnoliopsida; order Lamiales; family Orobanchaceae; genus Striga; species Striga asiatica. The sequence goes on along the minus strand of BKCP01004361.1, from coordinate 565,538 downwards.
TCCCAATCCGCCTTAATTAGGGTCAGCGTATTTGCAAAACGTGCCGCCAAATGAGGACAATACTCTCGCATTCTCGCATTCGACCAAGTGACACAACTTTTAATGGTTTAATTGATGCATTGAAATTAATTTAGCTATGGCACCAACATCATGATCCCAAGCGTGATAAAATTGATTCGATTAAATACAAGTCCATTAGAGAATGAAAGTCAATGGCAAAACATTTTCATTAATACTTCAATTAAACATGAGCTTGAATGCTTTTCCTACTATAATATTCACACGAATCATATAACTATGACAAAAGTGTCAAACAATCTTGTCATAAAATTCGGTCTAATCATACTGAATTAATTGGTCTCAATGAATTTCTCGAACAGAATCCGACTTTTCCGTTCAATTTGTTATTTAAATTTGTAATTATGAATTTCAAATTTAAGTAAGAATATTATTTTGTATTTTAAAATTTATTACCGAGTTGAAAAGGAGCGAATTTAAGAAAAAAATGGGTCTACATTTTTAATAACATCATTCATTAGTATTTTGTTAGAGATAATTAGTATTATGTCATATAACATAAGAATTTCTAAGTTCTAACATAATAATGATAAATTTCTATAAGATAATTAATTATAATTTATAATTTATAATTTAACAATTGTTAAATTCTAACTATAAGATAATAAATTATAATTTATAACATAATATCTAAATTCTAATATAATGTATATAATAAATAAAAATTTCATTATAAATAAAANGGCTAGCCGTGCAAGGTGCGGCCAACTGGGAAAAAAGGTCGTGCATGGTGCGACAAACCGGGAAAGAAGGCCATGCATGGTGCGGCCAACCAGGAAAGAAGGCCGTGCATGGTGCGCCCAATCGGTAAAGAAAGCCGGCACAGTTACGCGGTCAGTCAGCCTAAAAAAATATATATATTTTAAAATTAAAAAAAGTAAAATTGTCTTTTTGGAGAACGGTAAATAGTAATAAAAGAGGTGACGGTATTTAGTAACACTTTTTTTTTTTAATTATTTAAGAGCAGTCCGTTTAGCATTTTCCTTACGCAATGTTGCTATAAAACCAACTGGTTGGTTCCTTTATGGAACCAACACCCAATGATTTTGCTCCATGTGGGGCTGTCTCACATGGACTCCATATGGGACAGCCCCACATGAAGCTGTCTAATTGAGTGTTGGTTCCATAAAGAAACCAACCAGTTGATTTTATAGCAACATTGTTTCCTTACGTGTGTTACTCGAAGAAAGATGCCATATTGGCTTTTGACGGACCACATGGAGACACGAAAACTGTGGATGCTATTTTTATTAACAGGGTGTGCTTATTGATGTGACATTTAAAATTAGTCCAATTCTTGCTTGGATATTAAAATCTTAAGATCTCTATAATGTTATTAGAACATCTTTAGTCATAAGGTTTAATAAACTTATAATTTTACATTTTCAACATTTCACATCATCTAAACCTCATTCTAACTCCTAAATATATCACAAACCTCCAATAATCAGGCTAAGTTTATCNGAAAAAAACTAAAAAAAAAAGAAAAAATCACATAAATTGTGTGCCCCAGGTTACATTGTGACCTCGGGTCACAACCGGTTAAGAGAACACGAGGACACTTGTCTAATTTTTATTGAAAAAGTATATTTTTTAAATAAGATTAAAGATATTTTATATTATTAGGGGTTAATTTATATTCAAAATAAATAATAAAAATACTGAATATTGTATTTTTACAGTCTCTATAAATAGAGACCATATTTGATATGTTTTGGAACACAATTGTAATTTTTATATTTAATAATGGTAATTGATGTGGGATTTTATTCGAAGTATTTTTAACTTGTTTAATTAATTTCAATATTTTATTTTAATTTTTGTAACTTAAATTTTTAATCGAGTTGGTAATTTTTTTATACTCCATATTTACCAGTTACCACACAAGGTCCATGTGTGCAACTACCCCCTTCAGCCCTTCCTCTATGTCCCAAATAATTTATTAGTATACATTATCATCTTTTCTATTTTTTAGCCAAGTGACCGAGTACAAGGAAACTTAACTCAGATCCCATCTAGATTCTTGAAATATGATGTTGCCACTTATTTTCTCTTCACACAAACTGTACCATTATCAAATGACTACATTACCCTTAAGTTCATGACAATTTTCTCTTTCTTTTTTCTTTGTTTCTCAAGAAAATTATTTCGAGCTTGTGGAATACAAACAATGAAGCACCAATGATAATACACTGAAAATGTTAATCATTTGGCAAAGGTTTTTTTTTATTTCGAGTTCAACAGAATTCTATGTAATTGTGAATTGTATTATGAACAAGGTCCAACTTAATGTGATGATAAATTTTGTTAGAAATTTATAATACGTAATAAGCTAAACAATGGAACTATAATTTGAACAATGGAATCTATCTATATATAAAAAAAAAAAACTTTGACATTCTAAATATAGAAACCATATTTAAAGCATCTATTAATATATAAAGAGGAAATGATAGTTTTTTGAAAAAATTATGTAGAAAATCAACAAAAAAAAGATTTTGTTTCCCGCCTAAAATATTTACTAAATTGAGTATTTTTCTTTTTTTGCCAAAATTTGAAAAATTGTGCTTATGTGATATCTTCTTTATGTTTTTCAAAAATTTAAACTGTGAGTATTGGATAAGTTTGGAAACAAAAATCAAGCTTAATTTTGTGTCTATCCAATATACTTATGCTATTTATTTTTGTAAGAGCCGAATCTCATGCTAATAAAAAATCGATTTTTGTTAACAATTTGTATATAATAATTTTCACAACAATTGTGAAATTGTGCACAATCAGAATTTAACAATTTGACCAAAAATGTTAAATTAATGAAATTGGGCGCAATCAAGAAACTAAATAAATATTTACAATTAGAATTATAATTTTAAAGATAATTGGTAATTGTATATTTATCTTTTATTTGAATTATGTATAGCTTTGAAAACGATAAAACATAATTTTATCAAGCATATTTTGTTCGTGATAATTTGTTCATATATTCTTCTATTTTTTATAATCGTCTATTAGTGAAAAATTATATTATTTTAATTAGTTTTTAGAAAAAAATGTTTTTTAATCGAAAATATTAAAAAAATAAGAATTATCATAAATATCAAACCAATTTTTGTAGTTATCAGAATTATAAAAATAATTAACAGCTATTTAAATTACTTATTTATATGGACTATATCATTCATATTAAATCTAATAGGTAAGCATATTGATATGAACGAAAGAAATCCATGTTAATCAATACAAAACCACATGTATATATAGTGTATGTTTTAGCGTGCAATTTTGATGGTAGATCTATTAATATATAAAGAGGCAATGATATTTACTTGAAATAACAACTAAAAAAAAAATATTTGGTTTTCCGCCTAAAGTATTTACTATATTGAGTAATATTTTTGGTCAAAATTTTAAAAATCCCGCCTAAATTAATGTAATTAGTGTACAAAATCATTTTGATCAAATATTGCGACTATTACCTTTATTAGTTGAATGATTTAAATTTGGAATATAATATATTGACAAAACTTGTAGTTATTACCTTTATTAGTTGCATAGTTTAAATATAGTATATAATATATTGAAAAAAAATAAAAAATTTAAAAATAAAAAATAATTATTCATAACTTACGGGTCAATATTAACTTCGAGGTAAACGAAATAGTCAATTATTTATAGTTTAATAAATTCTCAACTACTTAATTTTTGTTTATTTGAATAGTTTATACAAAATAAATTATTTTAAGTAATGAAACAATAAATTTTATATTTACACTTATTATTCACATAGATTGTTAAACATATGATAACATTTTATCAAAATAACTATTTTATAAAATCACATTACAGTCAAATCGAAGTTCTGAATAAAATTTTTGAAATGATACTTATTTTAAAACGAATATAATATAATTTATTATCAGTTATGTGCACCCACGAGTTGTGTACTAATTTTAAATAGAAATTGTTATGTAACTTTGTAGAATTTAAACTTTATATTACATTTTCAATAAATTAAAGTATTAAATATTGATTCCATATTTTTAATTTATAGATATTACTTAATAAAAAAATCTTAATTTATCAATATTAATGAATATCTTTTACCCGTGCACTGCACGAGACTCATACTAGTCTATACTTATATAATAAGAATTAAAATTTATCCAAAATAGTAGGTCAAATTATGGTCAATGTCGGATTTGCATTAAGTATTTTCCAAAACTGGTAAGTTTTTGTCCTTTTCACACTTCTCATTAATTATGTCTTTTTCACACTTCTCATTAATTATGTCTTTTTCACACTCTCATTAATTATGTCCTTTTCACACTTCTCATTAATTATATCATTTTCACACATCTAATTAATTCATTAATTACAACATAATTATCATAAATCATTCCATCTGAACTTTTATCGTTAAAATGTATAGCAATCTGTTATGACCTTATCTCATTGATATTTCATGAAGCGTCCTTATCGCGTTCTATTTTTTGGTAACCACTCTATATCAATAACCGGATATTTGGTTAATGATAACATACGTCTTTATTTCAAGGAGCGGATATTCTTTGACCTTTAATTAATCTGAACTGATTGCCTTGACTTTTCAATTTTTAAAAACTCTTTTTTTAAATATTTCGGCTTAAGATTTGGATTTCATTATACAAGTCATCGGATTGTTTGAATGAAAATGAATGAAAAGAACACCAAAAACATGTAGTCTTATTCATATAACCAATCCTAAAATATTAGTTGTTCACCAAAAAGAGACAAATCCTAGAAATCCTATAATATTAGTTTGTTCACCAATCCTAAAATATTAGTTTGTTCACCAAAAATATTAGTTTGATTTTTAGGATTTGTCTCTTTTGAAAATATTAGTTTGTGATAATGAGGAGTTACCAAATAATCAAACTCATAATGTTGTGTACAAGGAGGTTTTTAATAATATATGGTTGTTACCGAACTTTTTATGATTCAACAATGTTCCTATGTATTTTAATGATTTCAATTTCGATCCTAATGCACGTGAGGTTATATTATTCTTCCAAATTTTACATCCCGTGCATCGCACGGGTTACGTACTAGTTTATAATACACAAAATTTAAAAAAAGTCATACTTGAATTCAAAAATTAATTGATTAGAGATATTATTGAGATATGTGGATAAGTCACCTTAAAGAGATAATTTAGAAACCATATTTAAAGCATTTACAATACACGAAATTTAAAAAAAGTCATACTTGAATTCAAAAATTAATTGATTAGAGATATTATTGGGATATGTGGATAAGTCACCTTAAAGAGATAAGTCTCTATGGAATATATATCAGAATTGGATCCATAATTACCATTATATAATTATGCGAATCTTGAGTTCAAAAACGGTTGTTTGGTATAAATTAATATGCACTACCACTATTATCTGTTCACCTCATTCACAGAGTTCAGAGAAAAAAAAAAAGATAAATTTAAGAACACATCGATAATATAATGCCGCCAGTCTGGGATACACTCGATTCCGTGAGTAGGAGAAACAAACCTTTTTTGCACTTGAGAGCAGTCCTAATAGTGGAAACGCATCACCAACGGGAGAGCTGGAACGCATTCCATATATTGTTTCATGATGAAAAGGTAAATTTTTTTATTTGTAATATAAAATTTATATAATTTTAAAAAATATTTTAATTCACATTTATAAATTTATATTGTAGGGTACATTTATTAAAGGCATAATACGTTCTAAACATATGGAGCATTTCGAGGTGTACTGAACGAAGGCGAGATGTATGCAATTAGCAACTATGTCGTTAAATTTAATCATGGGAAGAAAGATATCATAACCAACATATGGAAGCTTGTGCTTCATGGAAGAACTCATGTTATCAAATATGGTGGGATTTTCCCTCAAAATGGTGATATTTTCCCTCAACATTAGCAAGGAGCAAGAGATATTTATGATATTTAGATTTTGATTATTATGAATTTTAATTTCATTCCATGTCGTTGAATTCCGAATTCTATAATAAATTTTAGTGTTATTATATTTGTTATCGTTATAAAATGTCGTTGAATATTTTTTATTTTTTTTATTAAATGTCGCACGAGATATTTATGATATTTAGAGTTTGATTATTATGAATTTTAATTTCATTCCATGTCGTTGAATTCCGAATTCTATAATAAATTTTAGTGTTATTATATTTGTTATCGTTATAAAATGTCGTTGAATATTTTTCTCTTTTTTTTATTAAATATCGCACGTATGTGAAAATTTGAACATTTTATTTTTTACTTCTACTGTATATTAATTTAAAATTGGTAGAATGCCATGATATAAGATATAAATTAATACAAATTTTAACAAATATTTCAAATATAATATTATATAAATAAAAATTTATGGAATTAACAATAACTGAATCAAGTACATTTAATTGATTATATTGCGTGATTTTTCAATAATTTATCATAATGGATTATATTCATAAATATTTGTTTGATTAAAATATTTATATTAATTTGTGTTATATAATAATAGATGCTGATCTTAATGATAAAAGGTTAAATATGATCTCGCCGTGGTAGTTTTTTATTGACGAAAAATCACAGTCTCAAATCAAAATTAATTGTAGAGATAATATAATTAATGGTGTAGAGATAATATTGGATTGGATAACTCATTAATGAAAATCGCTCATTATTTGTATTAATATCTCAAATAACATTTTAATTACTTATTAATGGTTCAATCCATATTTATTTCTTTTTACGTTAAAATTTTAATAATAATAATTTATATATTAATCTGTTTTTAATCGCATGATATGTATTAGTATAGATATATACGGTGAGTATGATGTTATCACAGCGAAAAATCTCCACTTCTTAACTACTTTGCACTTATCTTATCATCATACAAGACAAAGTTGAAAATTACAATTTGATTTCAAAATTGGTTGAAGTTTTTATTGACCGAAAATTATTCTTTGAATTCCATTTGAAATGAAAATTGCGAAAATCACTCTTTGAATCTATATCTATATATATAAAAAAAAAGTTGTTGGAAAAATAGTTAAATAGAATGTTTGACTTTTTACTTAATTTGTTTGACTTACTAATTTAGGAAAATTTGTTAAAATGCACATGCAATTTGAGTAAAAAAATGAGATTTTAAAAGCAATATTCGAATCATTTTTAATAAAAAAAACCGGGAGGATGATGTTAAATTGTGGATGAGGATAATGTCAATTGATTCTTTCCGAATTGAAAGGTCACATGTGAAATATATATACCAAGGATATCTAATTTATTAGTTACTTAGGGAGCATGATTGTAGGAGATCAAAATATATCAATGCAAATGTAATATCAAGTCATATAAAACAAGTTTCGTTATAAGTAATTTAAACATTCTTGGTAAGTTTTAAATTATTATATATAATAAATCCTTTTTTTATATATATTAACAGATACTATATATGTACTTATATATCTATATTTATATCTATATATATCTATATCTATATCTATATCTATATCAATATATAAAAGAGGTTGATGAAAAAATCATTTGTATAAACTTGATAAAAAATTTGAGTCAAAACCTTTGACTTACTTCTTTTGGAAATTCAAACTACTACTATAAAATAACAATAGAGATTTACTTTAAGTTTGAAAAAAAGTTCCCGCCTAAAATTTTAGATTTTACTACAATTGATAACTTTTTTAAATTCTTTGAAAAATTGAGAGTTGATTTGTAATTTGAATTTTAGCGCCGACGTTGGATGTGGTCGAATCTATCAATGAGTACATGACATCATTGAATTTGTTGGATGGGCGTATGTACTTGAGCTCTGACAGTACATGCAAATCGAATTCTAATAATGATTTTTTGTCTAATATCCATACGTCTGAGTTTTTTAACAGTATCAAGTGTTCCGGAATACCAAACCATGAGTTGTATTTGAAGATTAGAATTCCAGTCATGTTGTTGCGGAACATGGATCATTCTATGGATTTGTGTAATGGGACACGACTAGTTGTGATAAAGCTATCCACTCATGTTCTTGAGTGTAAGATACTCACAGGAGATCATGCTGGTGATAAGGTGTTGATTCCAAGAATGGCCACAACTCCCTTTGATGTTAGAATTCCTTTCAAGTTCCAGCGACGACAGTTTTTCATTATGGTTTCTTATGCCATGACTATAAACAAAAGCCAGAGACAATTCTTATCTCATGTTGGCTTATTTCTTAAGAAACCAACGTTCAGTCATGGTCAGTTATATGTTGCTGTCTTACGTGTCACTAACCGAAAATGTTTGAAAATCTTAATTTGTGGCGAAGATGACATGTCTAAGAATCAAACCAATAATGTTGTATATAGGGAAGTGTTCAATAATATATGATCTTTTCAGTTTAATTATATATTTATATGTCTATTCTTATGATCATGATCATTGCATTATTACACAATTTATATACAAAAGTGCTTTCTAAAAATAATAATTTCCCTGTGCATCGTACGGGTGATTACTAGTTGTCATATGAAGAATCAAATGAGAAAGTAGAACAATAATGATTTTAGTTAAAATCTATTTCGAACTTTATCATCATTATATTTATAAAATAATAAATTCATAAAAATCTTGCTCAATTTTAACATAGATTTAAAGAAATTCGAGCACATGCCACCAAATACAAAAGTTGTAGAGAAAATTTGACCAACAACTACTAGTAACATTCGAAGGAGTGATTAACTATTAATATTTTTTTGAAAATTTTATTCATTTGACAAAATGATGAGAAAATAGTCAAAAAAATAAAAATAAAAAATAGGTAGATGAATTACATAATTTTGATTAAATTTAGTAAATAAAAAATATGTGATATTAAAATGACAATATTTGGTAATTAAAAATATATGACTAAGTTAAAAGTGAACTTTACTAAACAAAAAAGTGAACTTTACTAAACAAAACATATTTTTTTATTTTTAAAGTATGTCAGCCGATGTTTAAAATTAAAAGTAGGGATCAATGCAAAATTCATTTTTGTAAAATAAGCATTGTGTACAAAATTTGATTCCATAAAAAAAAAAATGTACAAAACAAAATAAAAAATAATCAATATTCAATCCTTCTTCTATCCAAAATTCAAAATGTAATTTGTAGGGGCATTTTTGTCAGGAAAACATATTTATGGACATCAAAGGAGATTGGAGAGTGCCCATAGCCAAACTTTTCTTCCCATATATATTTCAATAAATAATCATTCCCCATTTCTCAGATAACACACATTCAATTCCGCCATGGGAGCCACCGACAACGGCTCATCATCTCAGCCTCTCAAGTTCCTGATCTACGGCCGCACCGGCTGGATAGGTGGGCTGCTGGGAAAGCTCTGCGAGGCTCAGAATATCGACTACATCTACGGGTCGGGCCGGCTCGAGAACCGGGCTTCGCTGGAGGCCGACATCGCCTCGGCCCGGCCCACGCACGTATTCAACGCCGCCGGCGTCACTGGGCGGCCCAACGTCGACTGGTGCGAGTCCCATAAGGTGGAGACGATCCGCACCAACGTTGTCGGCACGCTGACGCTCGCTGACGTTTGCCGGGAGAAGGGTCTGGTGCTGGTTAATTATGCGACGGGTTGCATCTTCGAGTACGATGCGGGGCATCCGCTCGGGTCGGGTGTTGGGTTCAAGGAGGAGGACACGCCCAATTTCATCGGATCGTTTTATTCCAAGACGAAAGCAATGGTGTGTTTCTCTTTAGGTTATTTCAGTTAACATTATATTGATCCTGAAAGTTCGATCTGTGTTCCGATTACTGCTCGCTTTTTTCAAGATCTGCTCCGATTTTCTTGACGATAATTATGAAATGGGCAATGATGACGAGGTATCCAGTTAATACAGGGTTAGGTTTCGTGCTGATTCTTGGTGTTGCTGATTAATATAGTTAATGGAAGGATCTTTTGTTGACTCTTGATTTAGTGGCTGATGATTTAAATTTAATCATAGATATAAGTTCAAACCGCTGGAATATAATCTTTAATCTCTGCTAATGTCTCTTTGTCCAAATTTTAGGTGTTATGGCACTTATATAATATCAATAATACCAATAAATCAAACTGAAAATTTATCATATTGCTTTGGTCTGCCATTCTTAATTGTACCTAGGATGAACATTGATCTAGCATAATATTTTGGCCCAGTCTTGTGTTGGGAATATACTGGGTATGTTGTTGTTGTTGTTGTTGTTGTCGTCGTCGTCGTCGTCTTGTGTTTAGTAGCAGCATTTAACAGAGTAGCCGGTGATTGCTTTTACGACTTAATTAGTTTTCCTGCTATCCTTAGCAATTGATTGTTGTAGACTCATTAAAGACACTTTGAAATGTTCTGCAAATCCGAATTAAAATTCCTTCCACTCATAAATAGTGTCTGCATTGGATACATTATGTCCTGATGTTAGCTTTCCTCTGAATGCCTTTTATTGTCAGGTTGAGGATTTACTGAAATATTACGAGAATGTCTGCACATTACGTGTCCGAATGCCAATCTCATCTGACCTCTCGAATCCTCGCAATTTCATTACAAAAATCACACGGTATGAGAAAGTTGTGGACATTCCAAACTCCATGACTATCTTGGATGAGCTTCTCCCCATATCTATTGAGATGGCTAAGAGAAACCTAACCGGAATATGGAACTTCACAAATCCAGGTGTCGTAAGCCATAACGAGATTCTTGAAATGTACCGTGAGTATATAAATCCTAACTTCACTTGGACCAACTTTACTCTCGAGGAGCAGGCTAAGGTTATTGTTGCTCCCAGAAGTAATAACGAGCTCAATGCCTCTAAACTGAAGAAGGAATTCCCTCAACTCTTGTCCATCAAGGAATCTCTCGTTCAGTATGTATTCAAGCCAAACAGAAAAACTCCGGTGGCTTGAGAGTCGAGAGGATTCTTTTTTGAGTCGAAGGGTGATATTTGTTTTTTTTCATCTGTTTTGCCATGTTTGTTCAAGTTACCATACATAGTTTTTGCCTTGTTTTTTGTTTTATTTTGTTGTTGTATGGAATGAAATGCTGAATAAGTGATCAAATGCCATGTTCACTTGACATTTTGAATGTTTTATTATGATTACATTATCTAATCTAATCTTATTTGTTTGTGAATATCTGATATATCTGAATCTAATACATTTCAATTAATCTATATGGAATCAGGTAAATCGACTAGATGCTCGTGACTGATTAAATGTTGTCCCTTTAACCTAGACGTTTATACTCACTTTGATTATCGGTGATGATCCCACTTAATCATGCAGCACTTGTGAAATTATCTGAAGTATGACCGATCGTTTTTGGAAGTTTTCCTACACTTATCATGCAGCACTTGTGAAATTATCTGAAGTATGACTAATCGTTCTCGGAAGTTTTACTACAGACAAGTCGAAGGCGAAAAAGCCTGTAAATGTTCATTGTGCGGCGATGAAATTTCAGCTCATTCAGCTCATTCTTACTAGCCTAATCATTATGCACTAGTGTGTACCTCGTGCGATGCACGGGAACAATATTAAATTAACAATATTATAAATAGACCTCGAGTTTGAGTCACTCAATGGCGGGAGTGGAAACTACTATTGATCTTATTTAAAAAGAGGTTATTTAAAAAGAGGAAGAAGAAAAATAATTATAAATTAAAAAAGAGGATAAACAATACTTAATAATTATAAATTAAAGATTCGGGGTCAAACAATGTAAAATTATTTTGTATAAGAGAATATAAAATTTACATTATTTTGTATAACAGAATATAAAATTTGTATGTTTAATATTAAAAACACCTAAAATATTATATTAGTATTTGAAAGAGTAATCAAAATTTTCTATATTATTTTTTAAAGATGTGAGTCGCCTACAACTTTTCTAAACAATTTTAGAAGGAACATATCAAAAAACATATAAATTTACCATTGCGTAAAAAAGATTTTTCTAGACTATTTTGCAAATTATGTCAAAAAAGACCATCAGATAGTATTACACTACCAACAACATTTGATTGAAAAGATAAACTAAAATCTGAGTTTTGAAAAGTTAAAAGAAAAACCACACTTTAATAGTCTAGACGAATATGTAAAAAAATGTCTAAACAATTCGTTTAAAAGTATCTAAAATATTATAAACTAATTTAATAAAGACATTATGTCAGATAATACCGAATTTATGGCGTTACTTCCATATAAAAAAATTAAAAATTTGATTACACACCATTGTTATTATATTTTTTACGTTGTTATCGAGGATGTATTGTTAGCTTATAATATTTGTAAAAATGTTACTCCCTCCTATTCATAATAAGTGTCGTTTTGGGAAGTTGCACACTAATTAAGAATAATTTTTTTGTCAATAATAACCCTCATTAATGAAGATAGAGATTGATGTTTTTAAAAAAAGACGAAGAGAATATGAAAAGACGTAGTGTATTTATTAACGGGTAATAATGAAAAAATATGTACAAAAGATCCAAAACGACCTTTATTTTGGTTAATAGTTGATAAAGCCAAAATGACATTTAAAAAAGAATAGCAGGTAGTAGTAATTAGACCGATGAAAATAGATAATGGATTTCGAGTAGTAATTATGAATTGGTTTTTAATTTTTTTTTTTAAATCTTTATAGATAAGAGATGAGATTTTTTAAACTCGTGAGACGTATGCAATAGGATTTTGTAACAAATAAGAGATAAACTCGTGTAGATTTATGCTATGAGATTTTCTGTGGGACAGTTTAAACCAAAAGCCAATCAGATTTATTGTTGCAAGCTAGAATTAAGGAAACAATGCAATTAAAGAGCCGGTTTTTGTGCCTATTCACAATTGTCCAACAATTACTATATTTAGGATATATTTAATGATTTTAGCGGGAAAAAATTTCTAAATTTATAAAAAGGTTATTCTTTTTATATAATGATATATGCTTACGATTTTCACAAATTTGCGTATTTTTTTTATTAAAAGACATAATATTTTAGAAAACAAATAAATAGAAGTATGACATTTGATAGTACAAATATGCAATTTTTGTTCATAGCATGACAAGTTAACTCACATTTATATCTATATCTGTATGTATATAATAAGAATAACCATTTACTAATAATAGTAGTTACAAATTTTAGGAGCATTTAATGCATACCATTTTTTGAATTTTTTTTAAATATATGCATTAATTTTTTCTATATACAAGTTTTGAAATAAGATCAAATCAGATATGATAAAAAATATTGTTTCCTTGAATAATTTTATTAATATCTGCAATAATTTCATTGATATCCATTATAATAAATTACAAGATTGATTTTCTGTGATTCATGTCGATAATATTTTGGTCAAGATAAATATTAAAACATATTTTAAGTTCTAAAAATAATATTAATTTTTTTTAATAAATATTCACTTTTTATCCAAAAATATTTACAGAAAATTGTAACATGCTAGAATTTTTTTTTTCTTCCAATTAATCAGGAGAAATCAAATAGTGAATTAATTTTTGCTAATATAATTGTTTCTTAAGCTTTATTTCGTTATATATAAAAAACAAATTATTCTTCAAATGAATATAATTTACCATTTAAGAGATCATGACCGTATACATTAAATGGTTTTACTAATGATAGAAAATTAAAATTGAAATATATTAATTGTTCTCCAGAATTTATTTGTATATTATTGGCAATAATGATTATTTTTTTATTATTGAGCGTAACAAATGTAACTACTGTCGGGATTCACAATATCGGCCAAAATCAACAAAACCAAAATTTTCAATTCAAGATTTTTATATGTCTGTTCAATTATTTGTTTTTACTTTTAAATGTCAGTTATATTGATTCAAATGTCATGTCGACTATATTTTTTAATTTATTTATATATATATATAGTATTTATTTTTCAATAAAAAATAATATAGAATGTTAAATACAAAATTATAAATACAAATATATTATCATAGAAAATAGTTGCACTTCGAATGCACATTTCTGTTAAATGTATTGCACATTGATGATTGTCATATTGCACTATAACGACTAGCTATATAAACGAACACTATTTTGCTATGTATGTATTTTAGGTCTTTACAATCCAAAATAATATAAAATATTAAATAAATTTATTAAAAAATTACTAAATATATTTTTATAATATAAATTCTAAATTATTTTTTTTATTTAGAATATTTCAGCTAACTGATCAAATAAACATACTCTTTTGATTTTAATTGGTTTCTGACAAACCATTAAAAAAATATTTGTAAATTGAATGCACATTTGTGTTAGACATAATGCACATTAGTGATTGTCAAAGACTTAAATTGCACTATAGCAACCAAACCGACCGAATTATGTAAACAATTATTATTTTGTTACATATGTATTTTAGGTTTTTACAATTGAAAAAATAATATAAAAAATTAAATAAAAATGTTGAAATACTAAATATATTTTTATATTATTAATTATTTTGACTATTTAGATTAATTCAGTAATTGATCAAATAAACTATTTTGGTAAAAAATAATTGCATTTCGAGTGCACATTACTGTTAGTGGAGTTGCACATAAGTGATTGTCATATTGAACTAAATTCGTTGGTTTTGAATTATATATTTTAATTTGATTATTTGTTTTTACTTTTAAAAATTATGGCTGTTACAACTTGAAGTCGACTTTATTTTTAAAATAGCCGAACCGACCGAAATAAATTTTGCAGTTTAAAATTTTATATTTCAATTCAATTATATATTTTTTAATTTTTAAACCTCAGATATAATCCCCTTTATTATATATAATTTCAGAACGCGCTGAGCCTACGTGGCAAACTCTCATGCTTCGGAATCCTATTTGGCAAAAAATCATGCTTTGGAGTTAGGTTTGGATATAAATTAATATTTGTATTAATTGTATTTTAATATCATTTACTATTATTACCATTGTGTTGCAAATATATTTTAAAAGTTGATAACTTTTGTATTTCTTATCGGTTTTACATATATAATATATCAAATTAATCATCTTTTGATGAGCTTTGATTTGACATCATATTGTATATATAAAATAAATAAATTATATTTATCTTTATAATAATAATAAAATTATTTATGAAAATTAATTAAAAAATAAAATTATTTATCAATTAATATATTTATGTTTAATGTAGCTATATATTATAAGGTAGAAAATTTATTTAATATAACACATATCCCTCCTTAATATAATTTCAAAACGTGCTGAGCCTAAATGGCTGACTCGAACGCTTCGGAAGCTTACTTGGCAACATTACATACTTCGGCTTTTGATTCGGATAAAAATAATACAATTATAATCCAAAATAAATAGGACCCCAACCTAAAATAGGATTCTTATTCTTATCTCCTCCAAATAGGATTCTTATTCTTATCATAGTTAATTTTAATTCCTTCAAAAGTTTTTTTTAATCACTTATTCTTATCCAAAATTCACATATGTAATACACGGATCTATACTATCACCGCCTATTTAAATATATATAAAAAAAAATTTGAACTTTAAAGGTTGTTGCATATTTCTTATTCTTATTATGCCGTGTATAATAAATTTGAAATGCCGTGTATTTTGCTTAATCCTACTATTATATGAGCCGTGTAGGATAAGGTGTTTCAAATGTTAAGAATCCTATTATGCCGTGTATTTTGCTTAATCCGAAATCGGTATGACAAAGTTCTCTACATTATTTAAATCACCATCCCCCTTCATTCTCATAGCCCCTTCATCTCAATTATTCATCTTACAAAAATTGAATTTACCATGACAACTATTTTCAACACAATTGAGCGTGTATGGTTCAAATATGACAAGAACCACCTGAAAATCGTGTTGTAATGGAGATTTGTGTCTTAGACAAAAAAGGTACACGGTAGTTTCAATTCAGCACCTTATCCTTCGTATGCCCCTTCTGATTATTATCATATGAGCTATAGGTATTACAATTCGAGTTATTTTATTACATCAATTATTGTCAGTATCTATATATATATATATATATAAATATAAATGCCTCTCCTTGAATTGTAATTTGTTTGTGTTGGTTCTGACCATGTCATAATGCATTTTATCCTCTGCGTTATGTTTAAGAAATTTCTAGAAAATCCTTAATTTCGTATGACTGGTTATGCTTATAGAGTTAGATTTGTGTTCCCCTGTAGATATACAAGATGATCAAATATAGTCTTTTGTTTTGCATTTATCTCAACAGTCAATTTCCTTTTCACTAATCCAACAAGCCTAAAAAAAAATATTTAAACACAAATACCCATGTAAATACACGGGTGTTGAATTAGGAAGCATATGTAAAAAATATTAATTTTTTTAAACTAAAATAATTTAATTTTATATAAAACATTACTTGGGGTTTTAATTAAATTGTCAAATTATATAGAGCCTGAATATTTTTGTTTTCTATTTTTGCACTTTTATACGACAACATGTGTTTTTTCTATTATTTATTGTTTTATATTTTTTTTTCCAAACAACCCGTGTAGTACACGGGTGTCGTACTAGTGTGTATTTATTACGCAATATCGTTAAATTTCTTTATCTATTGTGCATTTAGTATATTGTTTATTGTTTATAAATTATGAATTTGATCCAGGAATTAAATTGAAATTTAACAAAATTTCATAAATTTCAATTAAGCCACTTGAAGATGTCAAATTCTCTACTATATGCCCATCTCTTGAAAACAAACCCAAGACCTCCGCCACAATCTCATCGCCGGCAGCCGTTCGCCGCCTGACCTACTTGTCGGCCGGTCATACGCCGCCTAGATGGACATGTCCCTGGGGCATTGAACTCAACTACACGACAGATGTAGGGGGGCGTAATGGGAGATCGAGACTGAAATCACCGGCAACTCTCGCGGACGCCATTGACTACCGAAATGAGCCGACGGCGGCACCTGAAACCTGACGCCGTCGCAGATGGAGGCGAGTTCGGAGGTGGGTGTGGTTGAAACCTCAAAAAGTTCCGGCGCCGTCGTCGATTGATGTGATTGAGGCGTCCGGCAGCGACGTGCAACATTCGGTGTCGAGTCCAGTGGGCTGCGTTGGGCGTCGATCCGGTCGCTGCTCTGTGTGTGCGAAATTTGGTGTTTAGTGGGTTAGACATGGCCACCGGGTCGCCCGGCCCGCCGACCCGGCACTGACCCGGCCCGGTCAAACCCGTTGACCACGGGTTCGGGACCGGCCCGGATTTCAGACGGGCCGTGTAAGGGTCCTGTTTTTTCGCCACTGACCCGGCGGTCCGGGCCGGGTCCGGTCCGGCACGGAAAAAAACCAAAGGTTTGGATTTATTTTTTTTTATTTTTATTTTTTAAAGAAAACGGGCCAGACCCGGGTTGGGCCCGACCCGGCACAGACCTAGTGTTAGTGTTATATACTGAAAGCTTGGCTTTGCATGTTATTACACATTTACCCTTTATTAATGAAAATCATGTTATTAAACAAGTTCTACGTTCTGTTGTTCTGCACTTAGATAGGGTGGGTCGTCATAGGGCGAACCGAAGATCACTCTATCAGTCACTTGAGAACAAGAATAGTTGTTCACAACCTAGATGGACATGAATACCCCATCCGAACGGTCGTAGTGTCAACTGTACAGTTTGTTTTGACTGATTAGTTACACTAGTACATTTATGTATTGAACAGGATCCCAGAGAGGAGAAGTTCATTTTATACTGATCGTCGTAAATGAACTAGACCTCGGTTAGTTACTGCGTTCTCTTAACCGTAAGATATTAAACAGGCAGATATATATACTATATATTACTTTGATTCACATGGGGAAGGTTCAGTTCGCTGGATTAATATTCTTACTGTTTTGGTAATATTATTATATATAGGATGTGCTGTTAGGATATTTACGTTCACCATGTGCGTTAGTTTGATGATGTCCCCGGAGTGAGTTCATGAAGGATTGTTATGCTAAACCCTGCAGGTGGATTAAGTTCCGGCATAATAAGAATGTGATGAACGAGCGCTAGCTTCGGTTAAATAATAATAAATTAATTAATTCTTGATCGTCAGGCCCATTAATTTTCATAAGTCAAAACCAAATTCATGACGAACGAAATTAATAGTCAGTCTCCATTTGGCCATGCAATAGAATTCAGGGACCCCGAGAAATGGGATTCACTTAGAATGCGATTAAATTTATTAACCCCCCTCGGGGTCCCTGAATTCTATTGCATGGCCAAATGGAGACCGACTATTAATTTCGTTCGTCATGAATTTGGTTTTGACTTATGAAAATTAATGGGCCTTAGAAAAGCCCTACTCTTACAAAATGCGAGTTTGTAGGGCGACCCTCGTAGCATGCATTCTCACAAGGTGTAATAGATGTCGGTGGATTTAAGTTAATGTTGTTTTGAGGATATCAATATTAACAGTTAAATTCAAACGTGTTTAATCTGTAAAATTTATGTGCATGATTCTCAGGAGATTCATCATGTCGTTCAATCCGTTGTCAGTCATTCTAAAAGAAAATCAGCTTACTGGTCCTAATTACATTGATTGGAAGAGGAACTTAGTCATAGTGTTGACTGCTGAGGGTTATAAGTTTGCTATCACTGATGCTTGCCTGGCGGTGCCGGCGGCTGATGCTCCTGAGCAGGAGAAAGAGAAGTATGCTCGGTGGAAGAAGGCTGATGAGATGGCGAAGTGTTACATTCTGGCTTCAATGTCGAATGTTCTTCAACATCAGCATCAGTCTAAGGACACTGCAGCAGATATACTTCTCAATTTCAGGGATCTGTTCGAACATCAGTCTAGGGCTGCTAGGCAAGAGGCTTTGAGTGCTCTGATGAGTACGCGCATGGCCGAGGGCACACCCGTAAGGGAGCACGCCCTTAGGGTTATGGTGCAGCTCAAAGAGCTTGAGGTTATGGGAGGTTATATTGACTAGGAAACTCAGGTTGATATTATGCTCTAATCTCTGCCGAAGAGTTTTGATTAGTTCCGGTTGAACTACAACATGCAAAAGATGCATATGGCTCTTCCAGAACTGCTTGCAGAGCTACAGTCGGCGGAGGCCTTATTCACCCAGGCACCTCAGGTGCTAGTCGCCGAGCAGGCTGAACCTTCCAGGCCTCACAAGGGCTGGAAGAGAAAGAAGCCTGCAGGAAAGGCGAAGGCACATGATGCTCCGATTTACCAACGACCGGCCCCTCAAGGTGTGGCAAAGAAACAGAAAAGAAGATGCCACAAGTGCAACAAGTCAGGACACTGGAAGGTCGACTGCCTTCTCCTCAAGAAAGGTAACTCTCTCGTTAATGTCGTAGAAACATGTTTAGCAGTTGTATCTACCAGAACCTGGTGTGTAGATACTGGAGCCACTAATCATGTCTGCAATTCTTTGCAGGGGTTTCAGGAAACCAAACGGCTTAGGGAGGGAGTGAATATCGTCTACATGGGCAATGCAACGAAAGTGGCGGCTGTTGCAGTAGGAGACGTTACTTTATCGTTTGATAATAGTAGTTTGGTTTTGAGAAATTGTCTTTATGTTCCTAGCTTTAGAAAGAACCTTGTTTCAGTTTCTAAACTCGTTATGGATGGTTTTTCAGTTTCGTTTGATGACATGGTTATTATTCATTTTGGAAATCGTTCCATATGTTATGGTTCATTAGTTGGCAATTTGTATGTTCTCAAACCAAACTCTCCCACACTACAACATAATGAAATGAATAATATCATAACTACATCTAAAAAGAGGAAGGATTCTTCGCAGATGAATCAAGCATATCTGTGGCACCTTAGACTTGGGCACATCAACCTTAGGAGGATTCAAAAGTTAGTGGCGATTGGACATCTCGGTCCATTGGAAGAGCACTATCCAACTTGCGAATCCTGCCTGGAAGGTAAGATGGCCAAGAGGCCGTTTACGGCAAAGGGGTATAGGAGCCAAGAAGTGCTAGGATTGATTCATTCTGATTTGTGTGGTCCTATGTCGATCCAGGCTAGAGGATGTTTCGAGTACTATGTGTCTTTCATAGATGATTACTCGAGATTTGAGTATGTTTATCTGTTGCACCGCAAGTCCGAATGCTTTGACAAATTCAAGGAGTATTGGGCAGTTGTGGAGAAGCTTCATGGTAAATGTATCAAGTCACTTCGTTTTGATCGAGGTGGCGAATACCTCTTTGGAGAGTTCAGGACATACTTATCGGAAGCTGGGATTGAATCCCAACTGACTGTACCCGGCACGCCCCAGTAGAATGGGGTTGCAGAGCGAAGATATAGGACTCTTATGGAGATGGTTAGGTCTATGATGAGTTATTTGAGGTTACCAGATTCGTTCTGGGGTTTGGCATTCGAAACAGCATCGTATATTCTGAACATGGTTCCATCGAAGTCAATTGACACTACCCCTTATGAGATGTGGAAAGGGCGCAAGCCCAGTTTCTCACAGTTTCGAGTTTGGGGTAGTCCTGCACATGTGTTAGTGCAGGAACCTGGCAAGTTGGAGAAACGTTCAGAAGCACGAGTTTTCGTAGGCTATCCCAAGGGAACGAAAGGTGGATTATTTTATAGTCCTGAGGATCAGAAGGTGATCGTTTCGACGAACGCTAGATTCTTGGAAGAAGACTACGTTATGAATCATAAGTCCGCGAGTAGACTAGTCTTAGAGGAGTTAAGGGGTGAAATCGATGGTTCCCCACCGAGTGCGCAAGTAGATACATCACATAATACTGCAACACGGCACACTGAGAGTGTACCAGTGCAGACAGTGCCTCGTCGCAGTGGGAGGGTTTCTCATTTACCCGACCGATGGATAGGTCTTAGAGAGTCATCGGACTCAGTTCCATGAGGCCTAGAATCGGACCCAAGAACTTACGATGAGGCACTCCAAGATAAAGATGCAGATTCATGGAATGTTGCAATGAAAGCTGAAATGGGGTCAATGGACTCCAATCAGGTCTGGGATCTTGTAGAACCACCCGATGGGGTACGACCCATTATATGTAAGTGGATCTATAAAAGAAAGAGAGGATCGGATGGGAAGGTACAAACCTTTAAAGCTAGGCTTGTTGCGAAAGGTTATACCCAGATCGAGGGTATTGATTATGATGAGACATTTTCGCCAGTAGCTATGCTTAAATCCATTCGGATTCTCTTAGCTGTAGCCGCTCATATGGACTATGAGGTCTGGCAGATGGATGTCAAGACAGCTTTCCTTAATGGGAACCTACAGGAAGACATCTATATGCAGCAACCAGAGGGATTCATTGCTGAAGGTCGTGAGCATCTAGTGTGTAAGCTTAATCGGTCTATTTATGGACTGAAGCAAGCTTCGAGATCTTGGAACATCCATTTTGATGAGGTGATCCAGTCGTACGGGTTCACTCAATGTCCGGATGAGCACTGTGTTTACAAGAAAATCAGTTGGAGCGTGGTGGTGTTTCTTGTGCTTTACGTAGATGACATACTGCTTATTGGAAACAGTAAGAAAGAGTTGTCAGACATAAAGGTGTGGTTGTCTAAGCAATTTGATATGAAGGACTTAGGTGAAGCAGGACACATTCTTGGTATTAGGCTCATTAGAGACGGTAAGAAGAGAATGTTGTGCTTATCCCAGTCTTCATACATAGATACTCTCTTGGCCAAATTCAGCATGAAGGATTCCAAGAAAGGTATGTTACCTTTCAGACATGGAATACCTCTATCTAAGGAGATGTCTCCTAAGACGTCTAAGGAGATAGAGGAGATGAAGACAGTTCCTTATGTTTCGGCAGTAGGTCTCATGTATGCAATGTTGTGCACTAGGCCAGATATTAGCTACGCCGTTGGCATGGTAGCTAGATATTAAAGTAATCCGGGACGGGAACATTGGTCTGCGGCGAAGCATATACTCAAGTACCTGAGAAGGACTAAGGAGTACATGTTAGTTTACCGTGCAAGCAGCTTGTTACCTCTGGGTTACAGTGATTCTGATTTCCAGTCAGATAGGGACGAAAGTAAGTCAACCTTAGGTTATGTGTTTACCTTGGGAAGTGGAGCCATTTAATGGATGAGTGCTAAGCAGAAATGCGTGGCAGACTCCACCATGGAAGCCGAGTACATAGCAGCCTCAGAGGCAGTTTGGCTCAGGAACTTCTTAGTGGACTTACAGGTTATACCGAGTTTGCCACGTGGTATCACCGTGTACTGTGATAACAGTGGAGCAGTAGCGAACTCAAAAGAACCTCGAGCCCACAGGGCAAACAAACACATATAGCACAAATACCATCTGATTCGGGATATCGTTGGTAGAGGAGACGTTGATGTTTCCAAGATTGCGTCAGAGGACAACCTAGCTTATCCTTTCACGAAGAGTTTGCCGGGGAAGGTCTTCGTCAAACACGTGGAAGGAATGAGAGTCATGAGCATGGCAATAAGATCGACATAGGTCTTTTAGAATAACGGATTGATAGGACTATACTGTAAAAGCAAAAGCTTTAAGTATAAGTGGGAGATTGTTAGTGTTATATACTGAAAGCTTGGCTTTGCATGTTATTACACATTTACCCTTTATGAATGAGAATCATGTTAGATTAAACAAGTTCTACTTTCTGTTGTTCTGCACTTAGATAGAGTGGGTCGTCATCGGGCGAACCGAAGATCACTCTATCAGTCACTTGTGAACAAGAATAGTTGTTCACAACCTAGATGGACATGAACACCCCATCCGAACGGTTGTAGTGTCAACTATACAGTTTTTCTTGACTGATTAGTTGCACTAGTACATTTATGTATTGAACAGGATCCCAGAGAGGAGAAATTCATTTTATACTGATCGTCGTAAATGAACTAGACCTCGGTTAATTACTGTGTTCTCTTAACCCGTAAGATATTAAACAGGCAGATATATATAATATATATTACTTTGATTCACATGGGTGAGGTTTAGTTTGTTGGATTAATATTCCTACTGTTTTCGGTAATATTATTATATATAGGATGTGCTGTTAGGATATTTACGTTCATCATGTGCGTTAGTTTGATGATGTCCCCGGAGTGAGTTCATGAAGGATGTTATGCTAAACCCTGCAGGTGGATTAAGTTCCGACATAATAAGAATGTGACGAACGAGCGCTAGCTTCGGTGAAATAATAATAAATTAATTAATTCTTGATTGTCAGTAATCGAATTAATTAATGGACATTATATCTTAAACGTGGGGAGGTAAATAGAGTAATTATTATTGGAGTCTCAAATGTAATTTGGGCTAGGAAAAGGGAGTGCAATAATATAATGTTGGTGGCCTATTAATATTATTTAATTAATTAGAGGAGTGGGCTTGGCCCACAGTTAGTCTAATTAATAAAGGAGCCCTTTTCCTAATCTCCTAATGGTCCCTACTGTATCTCTATATATACATCATTAAGCTCATGAGAAGAGAATCCCAATCTCATTCTAACGAGACACGCCCCACGCCTCTATCTCTCTCTCTAGATCTCATTCGAGCTTTATCTTCTTCTTGTTGCTCCACTGGTACAAGTAGAAGAAAGGTGTATTGAGTATACAGTAGAAGATCTGTAGGTAAACCGAGACGAAATATATTTTGACCTACAGAATTAACCGAAAGTCCGATTGAGACGTACAGCATACCCAGACGACCGTCTCGACGAGAGCTTTCCATCGCCGTCGTCCAACGCCTCATGCGCCCTCATGCGCCGCCGGAATCTCCCAGGCTGCAAAGTTTTGTTTTGATCTGTTTGCATCCGTTTGATCCGATTTTGATCTGATCTTGTTCGTGCAACCCAAGACGTGATTTGAAGTCAATCAATTGTGGTCAACCGTTCGTGGTCAACCAGATCTACATAAATTTTAAGCCGTAAGTTCTCTACGTCAAACCTTTAGATCCGCTGCGCATAGGTTTACGTTTGCTATTGAATTCGTGACTTGTACATAACGAGATCCTCACAGATTCCAACACCTCGGCCGTGCCGGTTCAGGGTCAGTCCAACCCAGTCCGTCGGCCCGCCGGGCCGGGCCCGGGCCCAACCCGGGTTTTGGCCATGTCTATAGTGGGTGTGTTTCGTGAATTATGTGTGTGACAGTGTGAGCGATAGGAAGGGATTGGGAGTAGAAGTGCGGGTGGGGGTGGGGTGAGAGAGGGTGACAGGTGTGACTAGGTGAGTTGGATACATTAAGTAGTGTATAGATGGGTCCCACTTGGTGTCCTATTATTTATAATGACAATATTATCCATAATAAGTGGTCAAATGGTAATATTAGACCATAATTTGACTGTTATTAGCTAATTTTGACTCTTTCTCATATGATCCATTCTATATATAGGCTTGGGTTCAAGTGAGAAAGGTGCTTAGTGAAGAAATAAGAATACACCGTAGCCATTAGATCAGATGATCCAATGGCTACGGTGTATTCTAGACATTTCATTAAGGGTAATCTAGACATTTTACAAATCAAAATCTATACATTCATTAAGGGTAATCTAGATATTTCATAAATCGTCTACTTTATGGGCCCCACACCACAACATTTGCCAGCTAATTAATGTCTCTTTTGTCTCTCTCTCTCTCCCCCCAACTTTACGTCTCTTGTCTCTCTCCTCCTAACGTAAACACATTCAACGTTACACCTACCCAAGCTGCCGGAAAAAAATTTGCACTGTCAAAGTGATGCACCGCAGCCGGAGAATCCCCGCCACCACTATGGCACTCAACGCTCTCTATCTCTCTCTCTCCCACACGAACCCAGCCCCGTCACTTCCCTTTTACCGGCCGCCGCAGTTCGTCTCCGGTGAAGCCGACCCGTCCGATAGCAACCGACGACCGGCGCGCACCACCCGACACCGGTGAACAGGATAACGGTCGACTTCCAGCAGCAGTCCGACCTCCCTGGCGCAGTCAGCCACCGAGATCCGCCGCCTCTCGCAGACAACCGTCTGCCACCACCGTCGAGCTCCGCCATCAGCCGCCGCGGAAGTGGTCAAGTCCAAACAGTCGAACAATAGAAGTTAACCGTATAAATTTATGATATTCAGAAATAAAATTAATTTTCTGAACTTTATGGACATTAAGTTGAGAATTAGATAATATCAAAGGACTCCATTGCAATTTATGAAATTTGAATATATTTCAATTTAACCCATGGGCTAAATCTGTAATTTATAAAAATATATAAAAATATTATGTTTTATATGTACTTTTAAACATATGTTTATTATGTATATTAAATATATATATATATATATATAATATGATTAGAATAATTTTATGAAATTGTGTAATACTAATATTCAATCAATTTTTTTCGTCTCGGATGGGATACTACTTGAGCAACATGATTTAATTTTTGATCATACTATTATCTACAAATTAATTAAGATATCTATAGAATATGCCTATATACGCAGAAAAATAATTAAGATATGCCTATATACTCTGAAAATTAATTAATTTTTACCAATAAATTATATCATATATCACCATTACTCATTTATTTTTGATAAATATGAGTAAAAATTTTAAAATCGGTAATGTTTGTCCTTATAACGCCCATAAAGTACCAAATTTTTCAAAATAACCTATAAAAAAGAATAGATTTTGCAATAGTATGAGAAATTGATTGTTGAATGCTTGTTTTGCAGCATAAACTTCTAATCTACTTAATTTCTTTGCGTAAAAGAAGGTTAGAACAATTTTATAAAATTGTATAATACTAAAACCCAATCTAATTATTTTCATGTCGAATGGGATACCATTTGAGCAGCACGATTTGATTTAGATCATATGTTCATTTATAAGTTAATTAAAAATATCTTGCGAATCATGTTATGCTTATATACTTAGAAAATTAATTAATTTTAGTAATAAATTATATCAATATATTACCATTACTCATCTATCTATTAAATTGTATTACTCTAATAAACCAATTTTTTATCAAAAAAATTGTACGAAATAAAAACATTTTATATTTGAATATAATATTAATGAAAAAATTGTAATTATATATAATATAATACAAAGATGTACAATTAATTAATATATAATAAGACTTATTACCCAAAAAGTTCTATGCTTAATCTTATGCATTTTTTAACAAATCTAATAGTTATATATATATATATATATATATATATATATTTATATATATATAAATCATATATAATACTAAATGTCAATCTATTTGTTTTCATGTTGAATGGGATACTACTTGAGCAACATGATCTAATTTTCATCATACAACGAAATAATTTCTTATTGAGTATAATATTAATGAAAAAATTGTAATTATACATAATATAATATAAAGATGGTACAACTATAACAGGATATAATAAGACATATGACCCAAAAAATTATATACTTAATTTTATGAATTTTTATAATAAATCTAAATTTTTATAAAATATTAAATCTGATATTAAGTAAGAAAATATTAAATTTGATAAATATTGAGAAAATAAATATGATAAATAATATTAAAAATATAATTTAATTGTAAAACATACTAATAAATATGAACATAAGTAATAACTAAATTTTTTTTAATTAATAAGTATAAATGTACAACTTTAAAATTTATATTTATCAATGTAAATGAGCTGAATTGTTAAACATTTATTAATTATTTATTTTTATTAATTCTAGGTGTAAGTTTTAGGTTATAGACAATAGTTATTCGTGTTCATGTAGGTTAGATCTTTTAATTTTTTCATAAAAATAATTGATTATTATAATTTTAAATAAATTTTTATTTGTTATTAGCTTTTTGAATATAATATATAAATATCATATTGCATATATGAAATAATACTTGTTTTTATTAATATGTAGGAAAAGTAACTCAATTGAGAAATTAATAGGTAATCTTGACATAAAATAATGAGTGATTTTTAAGAAAATTATATGGACTAAAATGTACACGTGTTTACTATTTTTAATACAAAAATTGTAAACGAAATTACTACATAAAAATTTTAATGTTTAAGAAACAACACAAAAATTCTATATTATAATGAATCCAACAACAAGGTATTCCACTGAAAATTCCAAAGGATTTCATTGTTATAACTTCTATTGGAAAAATTTATTGGACATTATTACAACAGATATCAAATTATTACATTGAAATTTTCGTGGATTTAATATTTCATTTATCATTATTTATTGGCGTGTGAATTTTCGTCGGAATTTTTTTTAACCATATTTCAACTGTTTGAAAAAATATCGTTGAAATTGTAAATAACCCAATGGAAGTTTTTAAACTAGCTACAGTGGCGGATTTTTTAATGTTGGGGGCACTATATATTACAAAATACATACTATAAAAATAGCATAATGTAATTACAATTTATAAATTTTATTTTTTATAATTTATCATCTTTCTCAAATGTAATACTTTTTTTAACACATCAATACAATCACAATAAGTTCAAAATATTTTAGAAAAACATATTCTATCTCAGTTCAACATAAGAAAATCATAAAAAAATAATATATGTTTTGTTTATGAACAAAAAATTTAAGTTATAGTATAGCTGACTTGACAATATAATTGATGAATTTATAAATTACGAATATATAACTAGAATTCTACATAAAGTTAAAAATAAAAAATATATTTTAATGTTAGATAAAAATTATGTCGCAAAAGAGAGAATATAAGCTATCATCAAGATTAAAAAGAAAAGAGAGAGTTAGAGCGTAAAATTGTAAATTTGATAACTATCATATTTTCTTTAGTTGTGATATCGCATTTATGTCATAACTTTAATAAAGTTATGAGCTTAATTAAATTTTGATTGGTTGAGTTGTAAGTTAATTCTTTATGTATATTTCTTTCTTTTATTTTATTTTTTTCAGAATAGGGGACACGATTAAAATTATAAAAGTTCCCACTGTTTTTGTTAGATACCTTATCCTATATGTTTTTGGACGAGGGCATGTGTCGGGCCAATTAAATAAACATGGATCTACACATGATTCCAGCAAATACTTTTATGAGAATTTTTTATTGGAAAATTCAAACTGGAGTAATACCATTGAAGTATTCGTTAGATTGTCGTTGAAATTTTGATTTAATGTATTTTCGTTGTCTACCGTAGTAAATGTAGGGCTCCAAATCAATAAAAAAATTGCATTATGTATAATATTGTGTGAAACTAATTATTGTAATAATTATTGATTATGATGAAAATATAACACATTCAATGTAATTATCATTTAATTTATGATAATTTAACAAACAAGATACATCTAGGTTAAAAGTTCTTTAATTAATTTATTGGTATTATTATAACTAAACAAGGTGTAAGGAATGATGTTTTACATAATAAAAATGTAAGACTATACAATGAGAAAACTTATAGCTCGCACTCAATCCAAAAGCAAATGAAGTAATAAAATTAATTAATGTCCTATATCAATTAGAGCTAACTAATTAGAAATATAAAACATACTTAAGATGCACATTTATTTTAACTAGAACTTTTACACACACACACACACACACACACACACATATATATATATATATATATATATA
>BKCP01004361.1:514129-536116 GCA_008636005.1 Striga asiatica | reverse complement strand
TTTCTAGTTGTTTTCTTATTCTTGCTTTATTTGCGTTGATTTATTTCGTAGTTTAGTTAATCCATCTCATATTCGGTCGTCTAAATAAAATCAACACTATCATAATCTAGTAATTGGTATAATAATTATTTGGTCTCTTGGGATACGACCTTGCTTGCCACATACTACGAGCGAAGCCGTACACTTGCGGTCGAGCTTTAAAAATATAGGCGAACAAGTTTTTGGCGCCGTTGCCGGGGACCAATATAATTAGTTGTATCAATATTATGATAGATAGTGTTGGTTTTAATTTAGACATTTTTTTTGTATTTTTTTGCTAACATATTTTTTTCTTTTTGATGGATGAGGATGCGGTAGACTATAACTGGCGCCAAGATCCCAAATACTCGGAAGAAGATAAAAAATGGTATGAGCTGTGTTTGATCTATCAGTTAGAAGAGCTTAAAAAGGTCGAGTTGGAGTCAAAGCGTCGTAGAAGAGAACTCGAGGAAAGAGGCATTGGGTGTGATGAATGTGGTTTGATGTTATCACACACACCGGGGAATTGTCCTTTCTCAAGTTTACCTCCTATATCGCAAGAAGAGCTCGATTACATTCCTCCATGCTTTTTGCCATTAAATAGTGTGCTAGAAAATTCTATCGTTGCCGAAGAACATGAAGAAGAGAAGGATGTCATCTTTGAAGTTAAATCCCCCACAGTTATTCTCACTGAAGGGATGATTCAAGAGAAATTCTTTAATTCTGAATGTTTAAAAATTGAATTTGTTATTCCATATGATGAGGAGGTTGAAGTCTTCGTCGTTCAATTTGAAACAGATTGTGATACTAAACTTGGTGAACATGAAGAGAACATGATGCTCTCTTTTGGATTGAGTCCTTACTGGGAGAAAGTGAAAATTAAAAAGACGAGAAGATCATCAAAATCATTATTTAGAGTTCCCTAATGAGCATTGTCGTCTGGCTGAAGACGTTAAATTTAGCGCTTGTTGGGAGGCAACCCAATGTTTACTGCTTTATTTATTTATTTTTTTAGTTAGTTTTACTTTTGTTTGTTTGATATTTTGTTTTTCTTCCTTGCAGAACATTCCATGGAGAGATTTACATGACGAGGGACATACTTCAAGATCTATACCAAAAGTCGTCATCTCTCTAATGATGTTTTGTAAGTTTTCTCTATTTTTCTTTTGTTGAAATTCTATTCTTCCCTTTTGTGCTTCATATAATTTCATTCAAGTTTGGGGGGGAGATGTGGTATTTTGATTTGAGAATTTCAGAGAGAAGATAACAAGATATCTTGCATTATCTTGCATATCATTTAGTTGCATGTTAGGTTTTATCGCTTTAGCACGTTTATTGCTTTCTTAGGATTTAAGTAGTTGTAGTTGATCGACTTTGCATCTTGATGAGTTTCTTGTGCATATTTGATATATAATTCGGGCATAATGTGCTGAGTGATCGAATTTGAGAATTAATGGAATTGTGAATTTGAATGATTGGTTGATGCTTTTAATTCATGAATATATGATCCTTTGTGAGCTTTTGAGCCTTATTTTTTTTTCAAGTGTATCGTTCATTGTTGATTAAATTCTAGAACTTGCATTGGTATCTTTATCGAGACCACATGGTGTGTGCTTTATGTGAAAATGATTTAAGGCATATTTTTGTTTGAGCCGTTTTGACCTTTTAGCTTACCAAATGATATTTTTATTCCCTAGTTAACCCTTTTGAGCCTTTGCCTATTTTATTTGAATGCCACATATTGAGCTACATCTATTATTTTCCTTGTCCTTACTTGAGCATTTAGAATTATATTATGTGAAGAGGATGAGTGTATTGTTTGTGGTATGGATGAAGGGAAGACGTGAATGGGAGTGTAAGTTGATGAGGGAAGTTGAATGAGGTTGATAGAGTCGAAAAAAAAAAGAAAATATCGAAAGAAAAAAGAAAAAAAAAACACTGAAAAAAAGAAAAAAAATTGAAAAAAAAGGAAAATAAAAAAAGAAAAAAAAAAGTATAAGTATATGTAGCCGTATATTTTAGCCTTAACTGAAATAAAGGCTGTTTGGTTGGATTTTTAGAATTTTTTATATGGCTTGCGAGTATTGATTGAAATGGGGTATGAGATAAGTTGTTTTGAGCTTGATCTTGATTAATAGGTGATGAAATTGTGTAATTCATGTTTTGTAGTTCTAGATGCTCAAGTTTTCGTCACTTTATCCATATTTTTCCTACCCTAACCAAGGAGCCTACATTACAACCAAATAAGAAGTCCTTTTTGATTCACGAATTGCATGCACAATGAGTGGTGGAGATATTTGACGATTTGCAAGCTTATGGTAATTTTTCAACATTGAATTGATTTGAGTGATTATTCCCTTATACACTATTGAGAGTGAGAGTATACACTTATCCGGTGAGGTTTGTGAATTAAAGCATTGACCATGATTTTGATGAAGCATTCTTTATGTTTAAAAATTCTGGAACTTGGTTATGTTATTTGCCCGATGCATATTGAGAATGTGTATGATTGACTTTGAGAGTGTGATTGTGTTTCCTTGTGTGTTGGTAGGAGTTTGATGCATTGATCGGGACTATCAATGGTTCAAGTTTGGGGGTTTGTTCATGTGTGATTTTAAACCATATTTATTGAGTATTTAGAGCTTAGTCATTGCATTATTGGTGTATAAATTGCATATTTATGCTTTAATTCTCTATTTGTTGGAAAGGTATTACACGTGCTTGTTTTGTAGATATTTTCACGTATTTGTGGCTATTGGAGGCGCATTGTGAGTACCTAGGACCCCCGAGATGATGATGGATTGATGCACGGATGAGAAATATGGAAGAAACGAGTGAAACGGACAAAAACGAGAGTGCTGGGATGTGACACGGACGGTGACACGGGCACCATGCCCGTGTCAGGTGGCCGTGTCACGTGAACAGGGACATTCCGAGGCTTGATACCTGACACGACCCGTGACACGGGCTGTGACACGGGCTGTGACACGGGCGTGTCAGGTCGTGTCGCGACGCGGGCAGTTTTTAATCCCTTGCCTTTTTCGATTAGGAAAGGACTTTTGGACCTATAAAAAGACATATTTACCTGATTTTGAACCCTAGAACGTGATTACGCAAGGAAGGGAGCTAGAGAACACACAAGAGAAGCAATTGAGGAGAAGAGAAGATCAACCACAAGCTTACTAGTTTTTCTTTCTCTCTTTTGAACTTATTTCCTCATGTTGATTTTGACTATGTCTATGTATTTGATTTCAAACATGAGCAGCTAATTTATTTGATTCTAAGACATGGTAGTAGATTAATATGTTGGGATTTTGGATGATTTATCATAGTTGATTGTTTTCTTTTGAACCATATTCAAATATTTTGTTTATATTTCATGTTTAGAACTTGATCAATTCTTTTACATGTTTGACAATATTGTTCATAATTCGAGAGATGAGTTCAATATTAGGTCTTTAATATTTGACACAATTTACTTGCTTGAATCGAGAGATTAGTAGGTCGTTGTGAGGATATTAGATCTTTTGTTCTAATTGGAGTTGAATTGCATGTGTTGAGTGGAGACGCTAATATATGTGATTTAATCTACGGTTTTATCGATCTCGAGAGGGACGATAGGCTAAAATTGCGATCATCTTATAGGGTAGATAAAGAAAATAGTTAGTTGTGATAAATTTGAAGGAACCCAACTGTTAATTGAACCCATAGTCTTAGAATCTACCATTCCCATATATTCTTCTTAAGTGTTTCTAGTTGTTTTCTTATTCTTGCTTTATTTGCGTTGATTTATTTCGTAGTTTAGTTAATCCATCTCATATTCGGTCGTCTAAATAAAATCAACACTATCATAATCTAGTAATTGGTATAATAATTATTTGGTCTCTTGGGATACGACCTTGCTTGCCACATACTACGAGCGAAGCCGTACACTTGCGGTCGAGCTTTAAAAATATAGGCGAACAGCTGCCAAAGCCCCACCTCACAAAAAGACCACACACCTCGCCACCGCAAACCGCCGGCAACTGGAGGCCGTACTCCACCCGCAGCTCCACCGGAACAGGCGATGCCAATCGGGAGGGACCCGTAGTTCGCAGACCAGAAACAGATCGCCACGGCGACGACGACCACCGGAGGACCTGCTGGCGACCGAATCGTTGACCATCCTCCGCCTAGGATCGAGCAACCGTCTGGAGCCACAGACCGACCAACCATCTCCGACCAACCCGTAGCAGTAACCGAGGGGTGCCTGTCAGAAGTGGTGCGAGCCGTTGAAGACGACCATTGGCCGGAGCAGAGCAGTTACCGGGGAAGGCCGACTGTCAAGATATTTGAAGAAGCGGCGGATGGATTTTGGGGGTTAGGGTTCCGCGCAAGAGCCAGGTGATATCGCGTTTATGTTATAATTTTAGTTAAAGTTATGAGCTGAATTAAACTATAATTGGTTGAGTTGTAAATTAATTTTTTATGTATATTTCTTCTTTCAATTTTATTTTTTAAATGGGGACATGAACATTTGGCCAAATTAATTAAGAAAAATTTTGCAATACTATGATGTATTGGGTTTCAACGAGTATGAATGTTTCGTATGAGAACATCAAAACCAAATGAAAGAAAATTATTCTTGAATCTAACATAAATAAATAAATGAATTCATGAATCTATAATATACATTAGATCCTTATTTAGTTATTTAGTTTTTTTATTCGAGACTCATTTTTCATATATTTTTGTTGGGGTTGTAATATGTCATTTTAGCTTTTTTGTGTTACCACATCATTATATTATTTTTGAAAAAAATATACATTAGGAGTTTATGTTTGTTCTTCATCATGTTTTATTCCTGCAATCATATGTTTAATAAATTAATTTATTTATCTTACTAAACTTAATCGGCCAAAAACATTCGTCACCACGTGCATCGCACGTGCACTTTACTAGTATATATATATACACATTATGTCCTTATTTGGTTATTTAGTGTTTTACTTTTCATTAGAAACTCATTTTTCATATTTTTTGTTAAGTTTGTAATATGTTATTTTATTCATTTTATATTAAGACATCATTATATTGTTTTTAAAAAGAGAATACATTAAGAGTTCATCTTGTTTCCTACAATGATATGTTTAATACATTAATTAATTTATAATACTAAATTTAATCGACAAAATACATTCACCACCAACTGCATAGCACGGACGTGTACTCAAGTCGGCCAGTAATTGTTGGTTGATTCCAGCAAGTATGGTTCAACTAGGAATTAATGTCATATTTGCAAAATATTTTGGCAACTTTCTTTTCCCAAATATTCAGCATAATTATAATTTTATTCCCATTATATATTGCGCTTAGTTTCATGATTTCCTTGGTAGTAGTACATCTATCTGCAGCTCAGTTCCATGATTGCGGCCCTTGCAGTATAGCTGCAATAGGGCTCCTAACAGTGTACTTACAATAAGACCATATTAGAAAGCCTTGAACAAATGGCTTGTTGGGTGCGGTCGCGAGCCGTGTAAACGTCGCCTGATACTGCCTTTTCTCGTTCAGCCTCGAGAAATTGAGAGTCTCGGGCTCGACAAGAACTTTGATGCCAACTGGGGGGACAACAGTCACTCTGTAAGTCGATTTAGGGAGGCCGACATTTGTTACCGTCCTAGTATACTTTTGAGAAACCGGCTCACCACCCGTGAAATTAAGTACAAACGACGGATAGTTTAGCTGGGCTTCAGGTATGCTTCTCACCC
Organism: Striga asiatica; assembly: GCA_008636005.1. NCBI lineage: Eukaryota > Viridiplantae > Streptophyta > Magnoliopsida > Lamiales > Orobanchaceae > Striga > Striga asiatica. The sequence goes on along the minus strand of BKCP01004361.1, from coordinate 530,351 downwards.
TCGAGCAATCCACCTTGTTGTGCTTCCAAAACAGACCGACTTGTGTGTTTGTGTAGTTCAAACCACACAAGTAAGGGATGTAATCTTTGGGTTCGATGTCGTACACGAGCCCTGGATCATTTGCCGCCTGTGGGTTCACTTGGCCTGAACCGGTTGCAAAGATGTTGGCTTCGTGAGAATTTGCGTCCTCGATGGGCTTCCCTGCACGATTCACAACATCTGCTGTAGTCATGATGGCCGACTTGATTGCAGCGGGCGACCAATCAGGATGTGTGCTCTTGAGCAGTGCTGCCACTCCACTGAGGTGTGGGCATGAGTGAGAGGTACCAGACAACATATTGAATGTGGATTTCACATTCGTTCTGTTTTCGCGAGAGGTCGGCCACGCCGCCAGGATATTTACACCTGGGCCTAAAATATCCGGCTTCAAAATCCCAAGACTTGCAATGTTGGGTCCTCTAGAAGAAAAGGCAGCAACCACAGGTGCTTCGTATCCAAACAAGGTTCCTTGAAATAATATCTTGGCCTTGGGTTTCGCCGTCGAGTTTATATATCTTTTAACCTCCAGACCATCTGCATAATTGATGTTTGCAGATGGGAGGGAGTTACCTACTGCCGTTGTAGTGCTCTCCAAATCCTTCCAGTTAACCAAGATCATAGCAGCACCGCCAAGTCTTCTAATTGCAGCTGCAGTTGCTATGTCAGGAATTGGATAGTCACACACAACTATCTTCCCTTTCACCTTGCTTCTCTTCAATGAATCATCACTTGTGCAGTTTTGGACATAAACAAGTGGCAGAAATTCCTTGCTGAAATCCGTTGGTTGGTAGGCCCCCTCTCCATTGAACAACCAGCTCGGCCTGTTTCGCCGCAACACCACATTTGCCCTCAACTGCCTGTCCATAGTACTCGCGCCAACAGTAAGAGCCCAGGGAATCCCATTAATTACATTATAGTATTCAGGGCCGTCGTTTCCCGCCGCGAAGCTGACAAAGATACCATGCTCCATCGCTTTGAAAGCAGCTATCAACATTGGGTCCTCGTAGAATTGATGTGGTTCGTCAGAGCCAAGAGAAATGGAGAGCACGTCGACTCCTTCCTCCACAGCAGCGTCCATGGCAGCAACAATGCCGGTGTACAGGCAGCCGTGGCTGCCACACACTTTGTATATGGCCAGGTGGGCATGTGGAGCGGCGCCGGCGGCTGTGCCGCCCGCGCTGCCGAAGAAGTTTGCTCCCTCCACAAAGTTGCCGGCTGCCGTGCTGGCGGTGTGAGTTCCGTGGCCATACTTGTCAAGTGGGTTGTGGGTTTCATTTGTGTCTAGTACACTGAAATCACGCGCTCCGATGATCTTATTGTTGCAGCTGTAGGGTTGGTCGAACTCACACGTTACCCTCCATTTGGAAGGTGGGGGCGGCATTCCATTGTCATTGAACGAGGGGTGGTCAGGCTTTACCCCGGAGTCGAGCACTCCAATGACGACGCCTTTGCCATAACTGGCCCGTTCCCACAGGCCCGTGTTTGGGATACTCAGGCCAAGGAATTCGGGGGAATGAGTGGTGTGGAGGGATAGGTTTCTGTCGGGCCACGCAAATATGAAGCCGTCCATCTTTTTAATTGCTTCAACCTCGTTTTGCGACAGCCTGGCGGCAAAGCCGGTGAGGACGTGGCGATAGGAGTAAATGATGCGCGACCGTGGGGCCTCCGAGCTCAATGTGTCCGCCACAGGGAGGAATGATTCGTAGTAGGCCGGTAAGTCGTCGAGTAAACCGGCGTTGGGCTCTTCAACATGGATGATATAGGTTTGCAAACTGCTTTCAGATGATGATGCCCATGCACTAATGCACAACAAGACACAGAATATGGTAATCAGAAATATGGAAGCCATTTCTATGATTTAAGAGAAAGTCCCTCTCTCTTCTCTTTCTCTCTTCCCTCTCTTTCTTTCTCTCGACTGTGGAATCAAGATTGTTTGATACACGGATATGTATTTTCTTTCTCTCTATGATTTTTTTTTTCTTATTGATATGTATTGTTTTGTGTTTACCGTGTATGTTTTCATTTATTATATTTATAGAAATTATTTCCCCTTGTGACGAGTGATCAGTACTCTCCCTGACATTCAACACTCAGTACTCTCCCTAACAGTGAACTAAATTATCCTTTGTCGAAAACCAACGATTCTGAATATGATTGTTTGTTGATTTAAGTCCACCAAATACGTCTATGTATGTCTGTTTGCTTCATTTCCTTACTTTTCAAAGTGTGCCCCTATTCACTTTCAAGCCTTTTAAAATTGTTGATTATAATATAGATTGTGTAATTCATAGCTAAACAAAATGGTGCTAGTTGTGTAATTCATTCTTTTTTAACAAACATGTATATTTATATATATTGGGATATATTGTACTTTTTTTTTACTGTTTTAAAAAAATATGTTATTTTTGCATGAAAGTATGCATATATATTAAAAATATATGTTTATCAGTCTCTCTAAGTGCTATTTGTGAGTTTTCGCTCATCAGGATCTTGTCAAAAAATGTTTTTACGAGAAGTGTACACACCGAGGGCTTTTTTTTACGATTTTGTATAATAGAAGATTATATTAGCTTAATTTATAATATAAATGTATATGATAGAATTGTTGTTAATAATTAAATTTTAGACTTAACAATCATTAGTTTAAAATATTAGATGTAATTTTTTTTTGAATTAATAATCTATACGTAAATTAAATGCAATTTGTAATAATAAATCTCTCTCTCTCTCTCTCTATATATATATATATATATATAAATAATTTGCTGGCAAGCAATAAATAAAACTTAATTAATAAAACGTACATAGGTTTCTCCCCTAAAAACGTTAAAAGTCAATTTTATTATTTTTTAGAAAGTGATTTAATTATGTAGTAAATATCATAATATTAGGTAAAAACTGTAACAATTATGTTTAAGAAAGTGATTTAATGGATTTTTTGTTATTCTGATAAATAGTAAGCAATATCATGACCATTGATANTATTGTGAATTATTATAAACTTAACAATATTAGTTTAAAATATTAGATGTAAAATTCTTTGAATTAATAATCTATAACTAAAGTAAAAATAATTTTTAATAATAAATGTTAATAAAATTGTTGTAGATGAATTACGTATAATTAATTCTAAATATAACTAATGCTAAACATCTAAAAATAAAACTACCATTTATAAAAAGTTATTCAATCACCTCTTAACATAAACCTCATATTTGGAGGTTTTTTCAAAATTTAATTTTTGCAAAAAAAAATAAATAAAATTTTATTCAACAAATATGTCAAATAGAAGATTTTACTGGATAAATTTGCACTTATCTTTCAATATTTTAGTTTTAGCTTAAATTGGGAGTAGAATATTGACTTTGAAAAATAGAGATTATAACATGAAAATTCTTTTTTCAAAATGTTTTATGAGGCATATACATTTTGAAAAATGGAGATAACTGTAATAATGAAAGGAAATTCTCTTTTGCAAATATTCAACCATTTTGGGATTAAAATTCAACAACCTCGAGAGCTTTTGAATTTTTCGTATCAACAATATACTTGATGCCTAGCTATTAATAAATAAAGTTGTGAAAGATCTCAAATTAAACTTGAATAACAATAGTGAGGTGAAAAAAGAAGACGCATCCCAAGAACAATTCTTATATCATGAATAAATGTAGGGATGTAAATGAATCGGGTCGGATGCGGACTTTGGCGAACCCGAACTCGACCCGCATATAATTTTACCCTACCCGGTACCCGATTTGTGAACTTCGGTTCGGGTTGGGTTTACTTAACGGGTTATCGGGTCTTCGTCGGATAAACGGGTAATTCGGATTTTTAAATTTGGGTTTTACCCGACCAGTTTTATATGTAAAAAAATAAATAAAATAATTTCACAATTAAATATGATGTAACTAACAAATTATTAACTAGGTTTGACAATAATGACTATAAGAAAATTCTATATTATTTTTTGGAATAAATATTAAGATATAACTATTTATTTTTTTTGGTCTAATTAATATAATATTTAAAAACTAAGTATTTAAATTTTATATTGTACAACTAAAAGAAAAAATTGATAAAAAAAATCAAGAAAATAATAAAATTTAAACCATTAACTAAAATTATAATAATTGATTTAATTTTTTGTATATATATATTATTTAATGCTTGTGGGTAAACAAGTAGGGTAATCGGGTCGGATATCAAGTTTTTTTACAGTATTCGACCCGACTCTGGGCTTGGTAGCATAATTCTATTAGAACTCGACCCGAAAGCCGATCATCCCGTGTTACCTGACCTGAAATTGCGGGTAACCCGACCCTACGGATTTTATTGACATGCCTGAATAAATGTTGGGCATAATTTTTTTACACTTTAAATTTGTGTATCCTTTTCTAATCTTCATTTCGGACATAATTTATTTGTCATGCCAGACAATGAATACTTGGAATTCTTCATCTAATCTGGATGTACAAAAGTTAGTAATAGACATAATTATGATATTCGATGCTACAAATGTTAAATGTATCAAGACATGAAAATTAGTATGAACAAGAATTCTATCAAGCCATCTGTGAATTGATATAATTGTGTTTGAATTGTAAGTCTGACCATTATTGCAAGTGATCTTTACTAGTGATCCTAGCTACGTGCTGTAGTGGAAAACGTTACAAAGCAAGATTTTGTCCATGAGCTAGCTACTTTTATATATATATATATATATATATAGGATGTTCAAATGAGAATAAATCTCAGTGTAAGAACCGTGAGAACCGTTATTTTTAATTGTGCGTAGTGCTACGATTGATTGTATTTGGTGCTATTTTTAACTAGGATGAATTTTATTAAAAATAGCAACATAATTTATATTAGTATTTATGAAAATGATAGCATCAATTAATATTAAAAATAGCATCATACATAATTAAAAATAGCATCAAATACGGTTCTCACAGTTCTCACACCAACACTACTTTTTATTTAAACCAGCCCCTATATATATATATAAGTAAGAAACAACTAATCTAGCACCATCAGACAACTAACCTAGCAGTAAGAAAGAACTAACCTAGCAGCAAGAAAAAAATAACCTAGCAACTTAAGACAACTAACCTAGCAACAAAACTCAGCTAACCTAGCAGCTACAAATAACTAACCTAGCAACAACAAACAACTAACCTAGCAACAAAACACAACTAACCTAGCAAGAAAGAAATAACATAACAACAAAAGACAAATGGTCAACGGTCAACGCCGAAAGTCAACGCTGGAGTCAATGGTCAACGCCGAAAGTCAACAATTTTCACTGGAAGTCAACGCCGAAGTCAACGGTCAACGCCGGAGTCAACGGTCAATGGTCATAATAATATTTAAATAATTAAAAATAAAGAATTAAATAATAAAAATACAGAATTATTATTTAAATCAAGATCTAAATCTTGTGGCTAAGAATGAGTCTCACGTCCGCACTTTAAATAAGCGGATGCATTTGAATCAATCCCTATATATATATATATATATCATTACGACAAAATGATGAAATTCCAACGGAAATTTCTAATACAAATATATTTTAAAGAAATCCAACGGAAATCCAACACAAATATTCTGCTGGAATGAGTTTTCCATCACAATTTGTGTTAAATTTTAACGATTCCAACGGTAGATTTTCTAACGGAGGTGAAAATAAAAATTTCAACGAAAATTCCTACAGTAAAAAATCGTTGAAAAATTAGCCGTTTGAATCATCAAATTCCAATGGAAAAGTCATTCCAACGCAATATTTTCGTTGGAATCATTCCAACGAAAACTATACCATTGGAATATATTTTCGCAGGATTTTCTGTCGGAATATAACATTTTTTTTTAGTGTATATATATAGAGAGAGAGAGGATCATATGAGAATGACAGACAGTGAAAGAATTAAGAATGGTTATGGACCATTGGATCCAACATATCAATTGTTTCGATCAAGTCAAATATTAAATATGACAGTCCATGTGGTGGCATTATTGTAAATAAGTGTACAATTCATAGTCAAATCTACACATTTAAACATTAAATAAGGGTAAACTAGTAATGCCATGTCCGGCGAGAGGCTGTTCTCCGGAGGCGTTTAACAGTTCGACCATGGAGGGGTAGACGGTGATGGTTGGTGGTGGAAGAGAATGGGATGAAGACTGGTTTAAGTTTGAGCATCTGAGAATTTGATAACTTTAAGGGACTTAATTACAATTTTTTAAAATTTTATTAAATTTTAGTTTAATCTATGAGTCAAATCGATAATTTACAAAACATATACATAATATACAATAATGATAAAAAAATTAATAATAAAATATTGCGTAATAGATTGACATTACATTCGAGATTTAAAAATAAAAAATATATAATCGAACTGAAATATAAAATTCTAAACCAAAAGTGTTAGTTCGGTCGGTTCAGTTGTTTTAAAAAATAAAGCTGACTGCAAACGAAATAATCAAAATTTAAAATTCATACCAAAAATATAAATTTTGAACAGTCACTAATGTGCAATTTGTCTAAAATTATTGTGCACCCGAAGTGCAGTTATTTTTTAATTATTTGTCCGAGACCAAACTAAAACCAGAATAATCAATTTATTTGACTGGTTAACCAATTTAATCTAAATAATCAAAATAATTTATAATTTATATTTTAAAAATATATTTAATATTTTATTGTTTCTATTTAATATTTTATATAAGTTTGGTTGTAAAGACCTAAAGTATATATATAACAAAATAATATTATATATCTCTTTTTTAAATTTATGTTGTGTGGAATTTTGGCTGGAATTATCGACATTAATTGTGGAGTGTGGTGATAAAGTGCAGCGTGCTGTTTTATAAAGTGCATTGTGTCGCTATATAAAATGCACTAAAATAATTTTGGTATGTTAGCATGTTTGTGTTTTTTAGGGACAAATAATGTGATGGATGTAGATCAATTTTTTAGATGTATGTTGTGTGGTATTTTGACGAGATCTATTGACTTTAATTGTATAGTGTGGTAATAATGTGCAAATATTTGTTTTATAAAGTGCAATGTGTTGTTTTGTAAAGTGTAGTGTGTCGCTATATAAAGTGCACTACTTTATATGATCACATAAAAATTATGTGCTTTTGAAGCTATATTTAGTAGATATAATTGTACATCGAATTAACGTAAACAATTGAAATAATGTTTTACTTATTATTATAAATGTATATTTATTATTTAAATATTTTTTATATTATTCTTTGGTTAAAATAACTATAATATATATATATGTATAAAAAAATATATAAAACATATCATTTTTATTTATTTATTCCAAAAAAAAAACTAAAACTAAAATCTTATTGAATTAAGCAGTTTGTTCGATCAGTTAATCGATTTACCCTGAATACCTGAAATTGTTTGTTATTTATTATAAAATTATATTCCGTATGTTAGTATTTTTTTTCGTTGTTTTCGTTTGAATATAACAATATATTAAATAAAAATAATATTTTTTATATAGTTCGGTTGCTGAGTTATTTCATTTTTTTCCATTGTAAAGTCGAAACTAAAATAACTAAAATTTTAAAAGTAAACACAAATTTGATATTTATGAAACAAATTTTGAACGGAACAAGTTAGTTAGTACTGTTTCGGTTGCTATATGGTGCAGTCCGACAGTCGTTAATGTGCAATGTGTTGGTCATTATTGTGCATCTCGTCGTACACTCACATCACATATATATTTTCTAATCATCTCATGTGACAATTATTTGATTGTACATATGAACGATAAGTCGGCCAAAGGAAGATTTATTGTTTGATATGTTTTTATTGTCAATGTTTGATCACTAAGCTTAGTAGAGTTGTGATGTCTTGATATGAAGTTACCTTTATTTGAATTTATTATTGAAGCCTAAGTAATTTTCTTGAGCATAACTGCTGAATTTTTAAACTTTTTTTTTTTTAATTTATGGGTTTTAAATCAACATAAAAGACTAACTTTTATTTTCTTTCACTAAAGAATAAAATACGATGTTGAATCTTTATTTTGTTTTATTTTGTTTTATTTTGTTATATTTGATTTTAGGCAAAATTGTGAGTGTATTTGAACTTAGGTTGACATTTGGTTTTTTGTCCAGTTAGGCTCAAAGAGCAAAATTAGTTTCTACCTTAAAATCTAGTTGTTTGAACTTTGTTCGATGTTTTATGGACTTAATTCTCGTTCGGTAAGGTTAAGCCTAGTTTGATTGTATTAGTCTTTGTCTATATAAAGTTGAATTTGAAGTCTAATTTGGTTCTATGGACTTTAAACTCAAATAAAGTTAATGGACACAAGTTCAATAAAGTTATACTACTTGCTATTTTTTTTAAATGTCATTTTGGTTTTATCAACAATTAACTAAATAAATGACGTTTTAGATCTTTTGTACATATTTTTTTCATTATTGCCCTCATTTAGCTAATAAATACACTACGACTTTTCATATTCATTCTTCATCTTTTTCTCAAAACATCCACATCTATCCTCAATAATGAGGGTTATTATTGGCAAAAAAATATTATTAATTACTGTACAATTTCTCATAATGACATTTATTAAAAATATGAGAGAATATATCTTTTTCTAGGTATCTCAAAATATTTATATGGTCTTGGGATATGAGGATAATGATCCCTTAAGGATAGGATTTATAAATTTAAAAGTCAAATAAGTAATTATTCGCAAGTTACGAGTCAATATTATCTTGGATGTAAATTGAATAGACAAATATTTACAGTTTAATAAATTACTCAACTATTTAATTTTTTTAATTTGGATAGCTTATAATTTTTTTTTAATTAACGAAACAATATAAGTTTTATAATGATACTTATTATCCACATAGATTTTTAAATATATGATAAAACTTTATCAAAATAACTATTTTATGGAATCACATTGTAGTCAGATTGAATTTCTGAATAAAAATTTAAAATGACACTAATTTTGAAAGGAATATAATGTAATTTAATTATCAGTTACGTGCACCGTACGAGTTGTGTACTAATTTTAAATAGACATGTTTTATGTAATTTTGCACAATTTAAATTTCGTATAACATTTTCACTAAATTATAATAGATAAATTGTATTACATATTGAGTCAGTATTTTTAATTTATAAATATTATTTAATAAATATTTTTAATTTATAAATATTAATGAATATTTATTATTTATGCATCACACCAGATTTGTACTAATTGGCAGATAAAAAATTTAATATGTGTTTGCATATAGTGTTGCATAATATGCGGGATTAACAATATAGATATAATATAGGTAGCTACGTGTATCTCTATATATGCTAAGTCTGTCAACTTCTATTCAATCTCTGACTCTGTATATACTCTATGATATTTTTAGTCTGTCAACATAGCTTCATTCTCTGTATACACTATGATATGCGCAGTCTTTATATATGTGTAGGTTCTATTTTGTGTATTATGCTTTTTTGTTTAAAAAGGTCAATAGTACCCAATCGTAGTTACACAATAAAATTTGTTTTTCATTTCAATATTTCATGCATTGTATACTAAATTAGTACGAATCTCGTGCGATTCACGAGTAAAAGATATTCATCGATATTTATAAATTAAAAATACTAATTAAATAATATTTATAATTAAAATATAGAATCAATATGTAATATAATTTACCTATGTTAATTTATTGAAAATTTTATATGAAATTTAAATCGTGCAAAATTATATAAAACATGTATATTTAAAAATAGTATGCAACTCATAAATTTTATTTTAAAATTGTTATTCGCAAATTTGATTTTACTACAATGTAATTCTATATAAAAATTATTTTGGTAAAATTTTATCACATATTTAAAAATCTAATGATAGGAAATTCTGTTTTGCAAATGTTCAACAATTTTGGGATTAAAATTCAAAAGTCTTTGAGAACCTATGATTTTTAGTATCCACAACAGTTGGTGCCTATTAATAAATAAAGTTATGAAAGATCTTAAATTAGACTCGATAACAGTGAGGTGAAAAGAAACGAGTCCCGAGAACAATTCTTACATAATGAATACTTGAAGAATTCTTCATCTAATCTCGATGCTATATAATTAAGTCATAGATATAATTATGATTTTCCATGCCACAAATGTTAAAAGCATAAAAATATATCAAAATGAGTATGGACAAAAATTCCATGAGCCATCTATGAATTGATGATTTGAAATATTTTTTAAGGTCGTGCTCCGATGAGAATGGTTATCAGTGAAGAAAACAAGAATAAATCTTACTCATTTAAATTGATCATCCAACGGTTAAAAAAACACTAAAAATTTAATACACATTAAGGTTAATATAGACAATGTGCATATCCCATTCACCAAACCAAAGTATACCATTGGGTCCCACAAGAGGATGTTCTTAATTTCATCTGGGAAATTTTTATTCTACGGTCAACACCTTTCCTCTACAAGGCCATATCAAAAACCAACTTCAAATTCGTTGTTTCCCATACACGTTGAAAGATCGAGCTAAACCATGGTTCATGACACTACTCCTTAACTAGCATACCAATTGGGAGGCGGTGTACGAAAAGTTTATGGGGACGTACTACTCCCACGAAAAGACGACGGATCTTCAAGCTCAAATGGCGAGTTTTAGTCAAAATTTGGGAGACTTTCAGCGAGGCGTGGGGGCGGTTCAAAGGGTATCAACTCCAATGCCCACATCACCACTTTTGCCTCAGAGTCTTGAACCAATTCTTCTACGACAACCTTCATCAAATGCTTCAATACATGGTGGATCACGCGGCCGGAGGAGATATATGGAGCCATACGGAGGAGATCTATGATTTTTATGAGATGTTGAGAGAAAATTCCCAAATAAAGAGTCTCGAAGCGAGTTCCCGTCAATGAAACTGCTCCCTCATCCGGCTCTTCAACAAATGATGCAGTTTTGGTCAAGTTGGTCTCATTGGAGGAAGAACTCAAATACCTTCGCTTACGTGATGCAAAGTCGACTCAAATAGTTATGACATAGGTATGTGGAAGTTGTGGAGACATGGGCCATGGAGCCCGTGAGTGCTCGAGGTACATAGAAGCGAGTTATGATCCAAATCTTGAAGGAGTCTCTTTTGACGTCAACGTAGTACAAGGGTATGCTCCCCGAGTCCAAAACGATCCATACTTGAATACTTACAACCTCGGGTAGAAATTGTGGAGACATGGGCCATGGAGCCCGTGAGTGCTCTAGTCGAATACTTACAACCTTGGTCCAAAACAGTACTAGGAAATAAAAAGAGAAAAAGGAATACATTAGCATGAGAATCTTGATTAAATAATTTGAGCACGCGAAAAATAACTCAAGTACTTGAACGAAATACGACGTAACAATTTCTCAATAGAGCACAATTTGTTCTCCTCAACCATAAGACGACAATTTCTCAATAGAGAACAATTTGGTCTCCTCAAACATAAATCAGTTCATCTTCCTTGACCATTCGTGCGTAGTAAAGAACACAATAAATAATTCCACACAACCCAATCAGTGGTGAGATTAATAGCTTAGATTTGTTTAAATATTAAACAAAGCACAAGCTCAACACAATAATTAATTATGAGCTCAATACTTTCAGACATACATATTCTATAATTCTTTATGTAAAACACATATATCACATTCAGGATTATGTAAACATCCAACTATATAGTTTGTTCAAGGGATGGTAGCAGTTCTCGTCAAAGGCGACGTTGAGTTGAATATTTCCTGCCCAAGCTCATTTATTTTGTTTATAAGCAACATTTGCTCGGTCTCGAGTTGAACCACGTACTCTTCTCGACTCTCTTGGAGGCTCTCGAGTTCACTCAATACCCTCGAGACCCCTTCCAGATCGTCATCATCCACATTGGCGCGAAGATTCATCATCATCTGCTTAATCTAGACAAAAAAAAACCAAACCACAAAAAAAAAAAAAAATATTATAAAAATGGCCAGCCATTAAATTTTGCAAAAATCTGTGTCGCACCTGGTTTGAAATTTGGCGGGAAAAGTCAGCAGAGGAGGTTGACCGGTCATGAGAAGAATCGAGCCCAGGTTTTTTGTCCGGTTGTGGGAGTTTTCTTGTGATCTGGATGTGGATTTCGCCTCGTTTAACTCCTTGCAAAGGTATCCATTTATCGGCCATCTCGTTTGGAGGTAGCATTTGATACTCGACCACACAGTCACCTATGCTGGATGAGGGCAACACGGAATTGTGGTCTTTCACGTGCAATGTGAGCTGGCTGCCATCATCTGGGAATTCGAAGGTCTGATGCCATTTTGGAGTTAGTGTTTTGTACATCACCTGTCAAAAGACATTATTAATTCATAAGTATTGTAATGGAAATGTATAGTAATAATTTTTTCGGAAAATAAAATACGTGTCGGTTACAAGAATCAGACTTTGGTACTTCTCTTGAGGTTCCCATAGTGTACCCTCACGAAAGGATCACTTGTGCCTCGTATATCAGCAGCAATAAGATCTCTTGCTTCAATTATGACGAGCTCGACCCAACTGTTGCTCAAATTCGAGCGAGAGCCCTAAAAAACAGCATAGAACCAATAAAATCAATTATTTCAACTCATACCCAATGTATATCAATTATTTCAACTCATACTCAATTCATACTCAAACTCTAACTCAACTTTAACTCAACTCCATTATCCTTAATTTTATCAATATAATTAAATAATACCAACTAATCATTCTTACATATCACATCAACTTCAATTCACCATTCATCCACTCACACAGTTTTAACTAAGCATCACTTCAAATCATCTCTCCCATATTTTTACATCAAATTAACTTTAATTATTTTATTTTAAATATTATTTTAATATAAATTCAAAATCCCACTAACAACTAACCATACCAACTTTTTTCAAAATTAACTATAGTTAACCAAAAAAAAGTCGTTTTGAGCGGATATATTTGTATGCAAACACGCCTTAGTGTTTGGATTCTGATTTTGCTTTGTAGTTACTACCAAACACAAAGTAAATCACTTTTGAACTCCGATCTGAGAGATTGGCTAATACACATACCATCGAATTTTCTTTGTCGTCAAGTTTGACAGCTTCTATCTGAAGCCGCAACTCCCCTGAATTGACTTTTTCAAGGGGAATATAAACGTCTCTAATCAAACCTTCCACGAGTCCTTCCAAATTCACCAGTGCACTGCCTATGCTCTCATCCCCAAATGTTTCTTCAGTAAAGCATTTTATCTTCAAATACTCTCCGCCTCCTATTTCATCAAATTCAAACCTTTGATTCCAAGTTGGATTGGGCGAATGTGGGACAGATTTTGTTTTTTGGGTAGCCTGGATAACATGAAGGATTAAAATCTTGCTTAATAATTAATATCACCTCAAAATATCGATTATCAGCTTAAGAAAAGGAGATGTATGCAAAGGAGATGTTTAATATATGATCTATAAAGGGGGATTTGTACCTTGCCATATTGCAGTTTTACGTAAGGGTCGGATTTTCCAATTTTGTCCTTTACAACAAGGTCTTTTCCCTCTACAACAGTTATGCAGATTTTTCTACCAGTTTTGGAAAAATAATTTGATGGCCCATTCAGTGAAAGACGAGAGCCCGAGCCAAGGCTAGTCAAGCTATGTGAACCATCAGTAAACTGCCATTCCTTAAGCACAAGCCTCACTGTCAGCTGCTAGGTGGTTGCAAAAGACCATTATAGGAATGAGTTATGAAGTTAAACATCAATCGGTTGGATATAGCATTGAAGATTCTTCTAAATACCATAAAACTTAAGATCACAAAAGCAGTTTTCCTGTTCAGCAGCATTTACCACATAGAGTATGGACCTACCTGAATGACGGGAAGGATTTTACAAGCCAACTCCCTTGGATTTTTTTCTATAAAATGTATTAATTAGCTAGTTTATGACGAGGGAAGATAGTAGAAAGTACCTCCCCCAAATTAGTCCCTTCAAATGGAATTGTCATCTCAATTTCTTTTCCACAAACCTCGGCATACTTTGCAATCACTGTTGAGTCGGCTCCAATGGCCCAATATATCGTTGAATCATTTGGGACATATCTCATCTGCAATCGGTCCAAATTTTTCGCATTAAATAGGGCACACAGTTTTTTTATTTATTTATTTATTTCTTTTTTTTTGGGAAAAAAGAACTTAGTACTTGTTTGAGTACCTATAAATAAACATACAATAATTTCAATTCTGAGAACTATTGTGTCATGTAGCCAATATTTGGAGAATAATCTTTAAGGGTTCATGTTGAATTAGTATTATAATTAGCTACTTAATATTAGTTTATGTTCTAATATGAAATGGCCTTCAGCATTTAGACTTTATGTTAATACGCTAATGAATAAGGGCTTTGTAATAGGTATCTATAAGTAGATGGGGGGACTNCCAAAAAGTAACAGGAAAAATATTCCCTTCTCGAAAGAGTCGTGTCCCCAAGACTCATATGAAACGGGCTTGAGCCTATTTATATAAAATCTAAAGACCCACAACCATTTCATAGTAGAATATAAACTAATATAAAAAAAATGAATAATTAAAATACTAAATTCAACATGAACCTTTAAAGACTATACTCCATATAATGGATACATGACATATTGTCACGATACAAATCAGCTTAAAATTTTAGCAAAGTAAAACGACATTTACCTTAACCTCACAGCTGGTGAGAAAGTCGTATTTTGCACTTCCGGGAGTGCGTTTATAGAGATGGAATTTAATGATTCCCACACTATCATGCAGGACCAAATTGAATGTGTTGTCCCACCTGGGGCAAGTTCCGGATCTTACATCTGTTCTCCTTGTTAGCTCCTCAGCTTCAATTTCCACGAATGTCTGAAGCTCTTTGGTTTCTGGATAGTCCTCCAAGTAAGAAGTGCTCGTACAACCAGAAATATTTTTAGCAGATATTATCGTGACATATAGCACACCACCTACAGCTTTCCTTTGCAGGTCTGCAGTTGGCAAAGCAATACACTGACGTCTGGGTTCGACCATTCTCTTATTCAGCGTGTCCGTGGCAACTTTGACCTGTTATGCAAAAAAAAAAAAGGAGTAATTATTAACAAATAAGGTTCACCCTTTCATGACAAAGCACTTTCGCGAGACAAATAAATGTCGGGTTCTTTTGAAAACTTAAAAACAAATGGTTCTTCTTTTCGTGTCATTACTATAAACCTCAGTATAACTTTATGTAAGTTAACCAAAAGTAGATACCATAAACTATATCTAATGTCTAGTAGGAGTAGCTAACGATTAGGATAACTGACGTTTCAGTGAAAGCCATTTTTTCTTTTCTTTTTTTTTTTCCCCAAAAGTTAATTCAAAATATGGAACAAGAAAATAAAGTTCATTGGCAAGAAATTGTTATTGTAGCTACCCATACCAGCCATGAAGAGACACCTGGTAGTTCTGTTGCAGGTAGAGATTGACTTCCGCCACTCCCAAAAGCTACACCGAGCCTCACCTCAGGAGTCGATACAAACGAGTATGCTATAGCTTTCCCTTCCAATATTGGCATCAGAAGAAGCTACATCATTCAAAGAATATCATGTGAAAGAAACATATTGGCACCCATTGATGGTTTTTGCATCAGTTAGTTGATTAGTTCTACCTCTGCTATACCCTATCGAAAAGAGAAGGGTAGTTACATATGATGCCCAGTAAGTTTAGAGTAATTACAAAAAGATAAACAAAATGTGACATCTTTCCCTGGCATTTGTTTTCTCTTAAAAAAATGTTCACTTCAGAATGGGGTAATTGTAAGGTAACTACAAACCTCAAACGGATACTTCTTAATATATATATAAAAAATAAAAAAAAAAAGGAATTATAAGATATTCTATGAGATAGTCTTGTGAATAACCCCAATAAAAATGCAAAGTGATGATAGAGATTAAGCATTAAAAGAAAAACAATCCAAACAATAATAAGAAAACAAGAAAAGAGTCTGATGCATACATCACCCTTGATGTGGATGCTATTCACGACAATCCGAGCTGTCCCCATTAACGGCATAGCCAACTTGGCAAACAACATGATATATATTTCATCAGTGTCCCAGTCAAATCCCAAGCGCATGATCCGCTGTTTTCATATGAAAGTGTCATTT
>BKCP01004361.1:475711-513964 GCA_008636005.1 Striga asiatica | reverse complement strand
AAAAAAAAAATCAGTCCCTAAAACCAATAAAAAGCACACACTAGACAAAAGGAATATTTCTGTTTTACATATCGTATGCGTTTCCGCTCAAATAGTATCTCAAATATTATTTAGCATCAGCCACACATTTTCAATGTTTACACAAGTTTCTTCCAATATGCAAGTATATGGACAATAACTGAACATTCTTACGTGTAAAAAAAACAGCTCAAGTTTATATCTTAATAATACCACTGATGAGTTTCTTAAACTGCCTTAAATTATCACCATTCCAAGATGAAGATGAATAGAGTGGTTAAAAATCATATAACAAATAGTATAAATTGCATCGTCTATAAGAACTAACATCAGGATTTATGAGATTTCCACAGTAGACATGGAGCAATGTTTTCAAATCTTCAGTTAAAAAGTTATCAAAACCTGATCCCCTGAAGTCGACCATCGGGTCCCATGCAGCCCAAATAAAGGTGGACGTGAACCAAGAGAAAACTCTTGTAACTCAATCTTTTCCTACAGAAGAAAGTACCATAACATAACAATACTATCTCTTGATAATTCAGCAGTTAATTGCATGCAGTAATGGCTAAAAATCAAGAAACCTGACTTACTATTAGCTTTGATTTCCTATGCTTCAAGCGTCTCTGCATGATTATTAGACGTGAATAAGTAACAAAACAATACCAGCTTATTGCATTGAACATTTCATACTAGGACAAACTATTTGAAATTTTAATAAAGATGATATAATTTGAGAGGAGAATAAGTACAACCTTAAAACTAAGATGATATGACAATGGTGAGTGAAATACACATCGGAAATAGGTTGGAGTAAATGAAAATTAACTCAATATCAAATAAGTCGAAGTAAATGAATAACATTTTTTTAAATCTAGAATGTCAAACATGTTGAAATGAGATTGTAGTCAACCTTATTAAGAACGAACATGAATAATATCAAAATAAAATAAATAGTAGACCAATTTCTATGAACCAAATCATTTACATTACCTTCGCAATTGTTGGATTCTTATGCTACATATAAGTGTTCGGGCTTTTTCTTTACACTTCATATGTTGAAGTACCAAATTGTAAAAAGGGAAAAGATATAATGATTACCTCAACAATAGATGCAAACCTTAATGAGAGCTTTGGGTTGATATAGTTCAACCAAATTTCATATAGTAGCTTGTTCAGCCATTCACAATGCTCTAAAGGTGTTACCGGCTGCATAAATATTTGAAGGGAGAAAACTGTGATATAAAAATGGCAGGTTAACAAATAAATACTTGCATACACACACAAATTCATAACAAGATACGCATAAACATATTCTTGAATTAAAGAAAAAAAGACGGAGAAGGAGAAAAGGATAGTAACCGAGTTCTGTAGTGTTAATTGCATCCATTTCTTATTCAAGTCTTCCACTACATTTCGTCTCTGATAACTTCCATACTGGCAAAGAGAAGTGCAGGTCAGTAAATGTTAAGGGCATCTAAATCCTAAACCAGCTAGTGAATATTTTGCACAAACCAATGAACCAAAATATGTGAGCATATCAAAACTTGAACAAGACCTGAATAACAGTGTTACATGGAGATGAAATTGTAAGGCAGAGTTATGTTTCTATGAAATATCTATATCGCCAGCCTGTTTAACCAAATTATGCAAATCAGAGTTGATTAAATCTTGAGGACAACACAAAAAAGGCATCCGAAACTTCATGGGCAAGTATTTTAAGAATATTCAAGGCGATCTAATCCTAATTTTCAGACATTTGGAATTTGTCAGACCATATTTTCAATATTGCAAACTGCAATTCAAGCATGCCGAGCAATTTGAATTTTACTCTCACAGTAGCTCCAGAGTATCATGTACCATACTTCTTCACCTGTTTCACAATTTCACATAAATATTTACAATTTAATCACTCAAAACTCACTGAGTTTAAGTCCAACTACAAAATACATAAATCTGCAAAGGACGAAATAAGTGATTGAACTAAAAATTACATCAATAATTTGAAAAAGAAAAGGGAAAAGGACTTCCAAACTAACCTGAAATGTGGCCCATACAGCAAGAGCAAGAAGTACCCAATTGGACAGAGAGAAAAACCATTTCTCAAATACCCAAAGAACTACCAACATAGGAATTACTAAGGGAAGCAAAGGTTGCTGCTCTAACAACTTGTACAATGATTCCAAAGCTTCATTCAAGTCAAACAATTTCTTCTTTGTTCTGCCCATCTCCTTAATTTTCTTTTTTATTTTTAAAAATCAACTTTGTCAAAAGATCATGAAGCTCAAGGGTTGCAAACTAAATTTTACAGTGGCAGAACCGACGATCCTACTTCACTTTAAACTCATTCACAAGGCAATCATAATATACCTAGAAAAAACGTGAATCGTAAAGGACAATAGATATTTGGTTGCACTCAGAACACAAAACGTGTATTCTGTGTACGTGTGTGTTTTTTGACTGGCTGCTGAATAAGAGGAAAAAGTTTTCCAAACAGTTCATCTTCTTCTTTTATTTTTGTTTCTCTAATTAACAAGTAAAAACTAAAAACTTAAAAGTAAAAAGTAAAAATGAAGGATATTTGTTTGCGTTGGTGATATGGAAAGTCAAGGTCTGGCCCAGCCTGTTGACCATTCGACCCGGGCTCATTCACCATGGTTCTAGGTTAAATTTGGAAATCGTATTACGGTTGCTGATTTTGGTTCAAGCCTCCAAAGCATTTTGACCAGCTTTTGAGCCCAATCCAAAATTAGTACCCGTCAGTTTTGGTGCCATAATTTTTTGAATTCAAAAATTCAAATTTTGGATTCTGTTTGGCTGTCCGATCTTGAACTAATGGATTAAACTCGGGTATAAATTAATATCACCCGTTGATAGTGTAGGTATATCTTTTGCAATGATCAACGATAAAGTATCGTTTGACCCATTGGATTGACGGATCGACATAATTTTCTTTGATTTTTTTAAAAAAGAAAAAACACTTGGACCACTCTAGTCGATCTGAAACCGACGTTCTTAAATTGGAAACCGTCATACCTCAAATCGAAACGGTTCTTTATTTTTATGGCCCGTCAACCCGTNAAAAACAAAAAGAAGAAGAAGAAGGAGAGAATATAAATCAAAGTTTGTTATGTTAAGAAAATGCAGCTGAATAAAGAAAAGAAGGAAAAACAAAAGGCAAACTCATAGGAAAAAATATTGGGTAGAAATTTAGATTAATAATTCGGTATAAATAGAATAAATAATGGCTTTATTGAGCTTTAGGTGGATAGTTAAATGAATGGGAAAATTTGACAAGTCGATTGAATTAGTAATTTTACTAGTGAATAATGAATTGGATTAACCAATATATAAAGTGAGGTAAATAATGAGATATATGATATTTCAAATTATTTCAAAAACTTGTATATTGAACTTTATCAAAATTAGTTTTCAAGATATTATAAATTTCTACTTAACAAACAATAAAATTAAAAATCTTCACGTCTCAAATCTCTAATTTTCCCTAAAACACTACTCACCAAAGAAGATTAGAGATGATTTTGTCATGACTGCTATTGAAGGGTATATTCATTTGGAATGTTTAAAGACTTTTTAAAATTTAGAATACTGGATTAGAGTTTTTAATAAGACTTTTGAGGACTTTTAAAAGACTTGAGATACTCATTTGAGATTTTAAAAAGTCTTACAAAATCCTGTTTTAAAATCCCGAGTTATTTGTATATTCAATTAGGATTTTAAGTGACATTTTGAAACTTTTTAAGATTTGAGACTTTTTTAAAAATTTTAGATTTTGGAAGAATTGTGTGAAATCTCAAGTATGAAGGTGGAATTTGAAGTAAGATTTCGTATAAGGTTTTTTCTTTAAAAATCCCACAAAAAATCTTAAAAAGTCTTAACAAATTATAGTCTCAAATAAGTTAAATATCTCAAGATTTCGTAAGACTTTTTAAAATCTCAATTGAATATCCCAAGATATTTGAAAGTCTTAAAAAGTCTTAACAAATCTAAATTGAATACACACAGGATTTCTAAAGTCTTAAAACTCTTTAGAAATTACAATTGGATTAGTTTATTTTAGACTATGATTTGTTAAGTGGGGTGTCTTGAGATTTATGAGGACTTTTTAAGACTTAAGAAATTCAGGTGTATTCAATTTATATTTGTTAAGACTTTTTAAAACTCAATCTTGGGGTATTCAGTTGAGATTTTAAAAAATACAAAATCCTGAGGTATTTAATTTATTTACCGTTATATTTGTTAAGACTTTTAAGATTTGGTGAGATTTCTAAACAAAAAAACCTTATACGAAATCCATATCAAATCCTACCTCCAAACTTAAGATTTCACATAATTCCTCCAAAATCTGAAAATTTTGAAAAGTCTTAAAATGTCACTTAAAATCCCAATTGAATACACACGAATTTTCACTCAAAATCTAACCTCTAAACTTAAGATTTTACAAAATTCCTCTAAAATTTAAAAATATCAAATCTCAAAAAGACTCAAAATGTCACTCAAAATCCTAAATGAATATGTGTATTCAATTGAGATTTCAAGTGACATTTTGAGACTTTTTAAGATTTGGGATTTGTTAAGATTTCCAGATTTTGAAGAAATCTCGTAAAATCGTAAGTTTGGAGGTGAAATTTGAAGTAGGATTTCGTATAAGGTTTTTTGTTTAAAAATCCCACCAAATCCTAAAAAGTCTTAACAAATCCTAGTGTCAAATAAGTTAAATACTTCAGGATTTTGTAAAACTTTGTAAAATTCCAATTAAATACCTAGAATTTTTAAAAATTTTAACAAATCTAAATTGAATACACTAGGATTTCTAAGATCTTAAAAAGTCTTTAAAAATTCTAATTAAATACACCCTTAGTCTAGTCCCTCAATTCCTTGAACAATTTTTTTTTTTATTAATATCATGACTCATGAGTGTTACTTCTAGTCTAGTCCCCTCGTTTCCTTGAAAAAAAAAAATTATAGTTTTTCATTTTTATCGTCCATCAAGAAAAACTATAAATTAAACAAAATTCTTGTTTCTAGACTTTTGTTTGTGTCAAGTAAAATATTATCCGTCTAATTAATGCAGATTCCAATGCACAACGTAACTTATACATGTAAGCTACATTTATCTATAGTTCAATAAATATTTTTTTGACTAATACTCTAAATAAATATATACTTGAAAAACATTACCAAATTTAATCTACACATGCAAATAAATCTTATGCATATTTCAATAGCAAGTGTACTCTGAAAAAATAATGTCAGGCCAATATGAGAAATATATATAATAGCATGTCACAGTACAAGTGGAAAACGAAAGGTTATATTATTAGTTTTCTTAGATATTATATGTGGTTCATAAATTTTATATTTTCATAACTATTTAAAAATAATTAATTTGCTAAGAAAAAAACTATCATTTGCTATATCTCCTGATAGAACACATAATTACAAGCGGCTAACTAGCCGAGAGAACCAGCTACACAGCTGGATTCTAATTGGAGAACTACACCACTTGTAGCCTAAAGACCACAACACAACACAAACACAACACACAAAAACTAAAACTAAAAATATTCCCATAATTGGCGAATTACGGCTCCCAACAGGAGAATAAGAACACAAAACACACAATAAAACACAAGAAAAATACAAACCACACAACAAAACCTAAAAACTAGACTAAAACCATCTCCACCAACAAAAAAAGGACCTGAACCACCACCACACGAGCCCGGACCCAAAACGAACAACCAAAAGGGAAGCACCTAGACCATGAAGGCACGACACAAGATCCAGAAACTACCCAACGGCTAATTAGATCCGGGCCAATGGGTTCGAAACCTTCCCAATAGTTCTTCAACGAAACAACCCCGAGAGACCCGTGCCACAACCCTCTCCACGCAAACACCGGAAGATGCAAAACCAAAGCACTGCACCTGCCGGAGGGATCTGCCTCCCAAACCCATAGAAAGGACGAAAAAAGGGGATGACCAAGGCTCGGACCTCAACACCGACCTCCATCCAACGGCGATCGACGCTGCAAAACTCCAGCAGATCTTCGGACTCCCACACTGTTAGTGTTATATACTGAAAGCTTCGCTTTGTATGTTATTACACATTTACCCTTTATGAATGAGAATCATGTTAGATTAAACAAGTTCTACGTTCTGTTGTTCTGCACTTAGATAGAGTGGGTCGTCATCGGGCGAACCGAAGATCACTCTATCAGTCACTTGCGAACAAGAATAGTTGTTCACAATCTAGATGGACATGAACACCCCCATCCGAACGGTTGTAGTGTCAACTGTACAGTTTGTCTTGACTGATTAGTTGCACTAGTACATTTATGTATTGAACAGGATCCCAGAGAGGAGAAGTTCATTTTATACTGATCGTCGTAAATGAACTAGGCCTCGGTTAATTACTGTGTTCTCTTAACCCAAAAGATATTAAACAGGCAAATATATATAATATATATTACTTTGATTCACATGGGTGAGGTTCAGTTCGTTGGATTAATATTTCTACTGTTTTGGGTAATATTATTATATATAGGATGTGCTGTTAGGATATTTACAGTCACCGTGTGCATTAGTTTGATGATGTCCCCGGAGTGAGTTCATGAAGGATTGTTATGCTTGGATTAAGTTCCGGCATAATAAGAATGTGATGAACGAGCGCTAGCTTCGGTGAAATAATAATAAATTAATTAATTCTTGATTGTCAGTAATCGAATTAATTAATGGACATTATATCTTAAACGTGGGGAGGTAAATCAAGTAATTATTATTGGAGTCTCAAATGTAATTTGGGCTAGGAAGAGGGTATACAATAATATGATGTTGGTGGCCCATTAATATTATTTAATTAATTAGAGGAGTGGGCTTGGCCCGCAGTTAGTCTAATTAATTAAGGAGCCCTTTTCCTAATCTCCTAAGGGTCCCTACTGTAGCTCTATATATACATCATTAAGCTCATTAGAAGATAACAGAATTGCTAGAACTCGTTCCTCTCTCTCTCTCTCTCTCTCTCTCTCTCTCTCTAGATCTCATTCGAGCTTTATCTTCTTCTTGTTGCTCCACTGGTACAAGTTGAAGAAGGGTGTATTGAGTAATACAGTTGAAGATCTGTAGGTAAACCGAGACGAAATATATTTTAACCTACAGAACTAACCGGAAGTCCGATTGAGCCGTACAGAATACCCAGACGACCGTCTCGACGAGAGCTTTCCATCGCCACCGAGATCGCCGCATTCCGACGTCTCACGCGCCCTCACGCGCCGTCGGAAGCTCCCAGGCTGCAAGTTTCGTTTTGACCTGTTTGCATCCGTTTGATCCGATTTTGATCTGATCTTGTTCGTGCAACCCAAGACGTGATTTGCGGTCAATCAATTGCGGTCAACCGTTCGTGGTCAACCAGATCTACATACATTTTAAGCCGTAAGTTCTTTACGTCAAACCTTTAGATCCGCTGCGCGTAGGTTTATGTTTGCTATTGAATTCGTGACTTGTACATAACGAGATCCTCACAGATCCCAACACACACCCCACCATGGCAACCAAATTCTAAGGTGAGCCCACGCAGGGAGAACCAACAACCTACTAGGAAAAAAGAGGCAACCTCGGAGCTATCCTAGGTGCCGATGACGACGACGGTGCTCAGGACTCCTGCTAGTGAGGAGGCAAATGAAAGAAGAGGTTACCGGCTAAGAGAATTTGGGGATTCGTTTTTGCTATAGTGAAAATGATTTTTCAGAAACTAGACGATTAATTTTAGATTTTTTGCCAAGCACTGATGCTTTTTCCACTATTTTTACTATATGTAAATGTATAATGTAAATATTTATTTGACCTTCGAAAAACAAATTAGTTATAATTTGGAGTTAAATTGAAATATAACCACCACATTGCAAAAGGTTACTACTGAGTGAAAGCACAAATCTCGTCCAGCGAGGCACTCGCCGTGATGGCGATGTTGGCAAGTGGGGCAAATTGGGGTTCCCCTATTGGGACACTTCCGCTTCCTTCTTCCCACCATTTGTGTGATCGGATAATTACACACCCCGTTTACTTATCAGGATAGGATGAGATAATATTCCTTAACCAGCCTTATCCGGTGTTTACTAGCAGGAATCGAGATTGGACAAATCATATGTGTCATGTTTGTGGCAGATGGGCACACAATGACTGACATAATAATTCTATCACATTTTAAGGGTGAGATATTTTTATCTCAACACAAATATGACATTTTTATCTAATAAACCACATGTATAATGTCCATTAATCCTTGAATGTCCAAATAATTACAAATTTAGTAAAACTAATTCATGGGACAAAAATTGACTCATGGGATTAAACCATCATATCCCATCCTATCCCATCCCTTCAAGTAAACGAAGAGGATCACATGGACTTGACATGCATTTAGATTTTAGTAACAACTAATTAAATTTATTTGATTTTTCAAAAAAAAGCGTTTATGTTTCTTACTATATGCAAATTGTAATAAATTGTGAGAAGGAGGTAGTTATTTCTTTTTGTTTATGTTAAAAAATGACATTTTAATATCATCATATATTTAATTAATGTATATATACACCACAAAGATGTACTATAGAATAGAGATAAAGATAAATTAACAATGAAGTTGTTTATATAACAAAATATATAAAAGTTCAAGATCATATTTTTGTAAAAGGCATAATTGCTATAAAAACCATAACTTTTTTTGGTTTTTGCAATTATACGCACCATTTTTTAACTTGACAAATATATAAACCACTTTGATTATTATTTGCAATTCGAATCACAGGGCCCAATTTCGGGCATTTCCGACTGACATCGCGTTAAATTTCATAAGTGTAATTTCTCGTTTTAAAAATAGAAACCACATGACAGTAATCATCATTTCTCACAAACACAGTCAAATTAGGGCAATTTCATCCACATGACGAACTGACTTGGTCGTCGGAGTGCTAACGCTAAGAACCCTTCCCGGCCGTTTTTATAGGTCGACGAACATGTCAGAAAGCAGATCCGGGTCGTTCAAGCCAGCTCGAGGTCGTTGCACACCAAATTTAATAAGAATTATTGACGAAAAATCTAGTTCGGTTTTAATTGAAATCGGGTATGCATATGTAGTTAGATGGTTAAGTTATCTAATATTTTTTTAACAAAAAAATAAATAATAATAATCAATTGCAGTATCTAACTGTTGGCTTCATAGCAAAACTGATGTATAGTTGTATTTGTATACATAAACGAACAATTATGGATTTTATATATTACTGTACTAATGTACATCAATGTATTATTATTATTATTATTATTATTATTATTATTATTATTTAAATAGTGGTTTTAGGTGGAATTTCAAAGATAAAATAGGTAGGAGAAAGTTCACACAATTCTGAACGCACCCCTCTTATCTTTGTTTCATATCTGGGGAAAACACAGCAGTAAAATGAATTTCTAACCGTTTGATTAAAGGATTAAAAATTGATCATACAATGAAACACAATTGAATGAAAAATAAATCGACGAGAATTTTAGATAATCGCATCCATCCGTAACACAATACATTTTTTCTGGGAATTGAATCATTTTATTTGGCCTTCTGAATTTTGTTCTTCAAGCTAAGGAATTTTCAGGCGTATATAATTAAGAATTAATCAACAATAGCAATGGCAGTAATGATTTGGCGGTTTGTGCTTGAAAACTTTGCAGAAGCCTCCTTTCTCGCAATTCTCTTTGCACATTCTGTCACACCTTTCATTATCAATTTCAGGGATACATTGACCAATGTGATTGTCAAAGCAACATGTTAATGTCTGATTCTTGGCGCTAATCTTGTCTGAAATAAAACCATGAAAAAACCATTATAATTAAGTGGATTCAAAACCAATGATACTTTTATCGATTTGTTTGCTATTCGATCAAACGCTAGCCTTCACATATCTATTATAAGGGTGTGTGTTGATTCAATAGCAAAAAATCAATGGAGTCACTGCCTAAACACGAATTTTCTGATATTATTTTTATCATAATTGATTTAATCTACATATCTAATTATCTAGCATGAAAATTCAATGTGAAAACTAAAAAATATAAGAAACAAAATTTAAAGGAATTATATAGTATTGCATTTAACACTTCATTTTTCTATAGGTATAGAATTGGAAGAAAATAAAATTTGAAACCTGCTGCGATGAGAAGTATAATGAGCATCAAATAAGAGGAAATTAGTTTAACACTAGCCATAGTGTTGGGTATTTTTCTGTGGACACACAACAGTGGAGAAGAGCGTTAGTTTATATAGCAAAAACTGATGTCTATGAATGTCTGGTAATTGTATATTACTGATGTTATTTGCATATATATTACTAATCCTATTTTGATCTCTGTCTATTAATATCTGGTAATTGCATTAAGAATCATATCATATATATGCATATTGAAAGAGGTTGATAGAATAATTTAAAATAACAACTTTGACTTTGTAATTAAATTGGTTGACTTACTATTAAAAGAAATATAGTTAACCCTAAAAATTACTTGAATATTTATTAAAAAAATAAAAATTAAATTGCACCTACTTATTGTAAATCGTGCAATCTGGTTAATAGCACGACTTTTTATATAATAAAGGGGTATCAATTTCGATCATATTAACTATGGATCAATGCAATTTCTTATTCTTTTGGTAACCAACCATACAACATGTTTTCAATATATACTTTATTTTTAGAAAATATTAAATATTAATATTTAATATTAAATATATTTTATTTTATTAAATATATTTCATTTTTAGAAAATATTATTTGAATATACACAATAAAATTACAAAATAAAGATTGAAAATCAATTATGAAAATTTTATATTACAGTAGAATCTTAGTTATCAACATTCATAACAAATCACGACGATTTCTTATTCATTTGGTAATCAGTCATATACCAAACTATTTTTTATCGTATCTTCAAAAAATCATATAATCAAGAGTATTAGTTTAGAATCATTTGATTTATCAATAACTCAACCGTTTCAGTTTTTCAAAAATTATAAACCCAATTTTTCAAAATATCAAAAGAAATTTAATTATTTATCTTTAATAACAAACCAATCTTTATCCTTAATAACAAATAATGCGTTAGGTTATTTTGTTGGGTATCCATCCATATATATACTTAAATATACATGAGAGCATTGCAAAATGTAAGTACAAAATAAATTTAGAAATCAATTGCAAAAACTTATTGATATAACTACCACAATACTATAATAAAATTGATATCTCAACATTAATAACAATCCCATACGATTTTCTATTTATTTCGTTATGAGTCATAAACCAAAAAATAATCTATTCAAGGAATTCAAACATGATCTTTGATTTTATCAATAACTATACCAAACCAATTTTTTAAAAAATCATATTGTGACTCACAAAATCATAACAAATCTCATATAAATTAATAGATTAGAAAGAATAAATAAAATATTTATAATATTATAAATTATAAGAAAAAATAAAATAACATTGATGTAATTAATAATTAATATCTTTCTTAACTTCAAAGTAATATATATTACAATCTTTTTCAATTAAGTGTTTGTTATAATAATTTCTACAAATTTTCAACTTTACCGTAACTTATTTATAAATCGAAATAATATTTTGTAACAAGGTATGCGTAAGAGAAAAGAGAGAGAGAGAGAGAGAGAGAGAGAGAAATATTCTGGGAGTATTATTTATTGATAATATTTGAAATGTTAAATTTTCATTACTCTTAATTATAAACAAGATTTAAAATGACAACTATTTTATAACTGAGTGAAATAAACATATAAATTATATATTAAGTTATCAGATATCATAAAATAAAATAAAAAATGATTATTAATATTCAAAACTATTTTGATGCTAATAAATATTCATTCATTGTTTTAATACATAAAATTTATAATTAGTGCCTCGTGCATCGCATGAATTGCGTACTAGTTTTGATGTATATGGTTGTTAGAATAATCAAAATAATCTCTGTGGAGAAGAGCGTTCGTTTAGAGCATCTCCAAAGCTCAACTTTCAACATTAATTAAATTTGAACACATGTCAATCAATGGATTAATGTTTAATCTACATGAACTGAATGTTAAAAGAATAGGACTTTCATTTGAATTGTTGCCTCCAATGCATCCATTCAACAACCATATAATTTGTAAATGTAGATTTATTCAATTATTAATAAAATCAAAGAGTATATTAGAAAAAAACCACAAATTCCAATAATTATATGCATGATGTTATTTTTTGTTTGATTCAGTTAATTTTTATTTATATCATCAAATTTATAAAATTATTATTTATTCAATAATTTCTCAGTTACAATATGTATAACCACACAATAAATATATTTTTAATCGGTTCAAAATAAAACAACAAAATATTAAAATTGCAATAACTCAACAAACAAATATCATGAACATAATATTTTACTTTTCAGGACATTATTATTGATAACTGTTTTAAATTTTAGTTGTAACTCATCAAATATTATACTGTATTCAAATAAATTTTCAAATGTTTTCTTGGATAAATGTAAGGGTGTGATTTTTCCAAGTTTATGAAAAGTTCAAAATTTGTGTCAAATAATTATCAAAATGCTGAGTCATCATGTTAGAAAGAATGTGAGAAATTAGAAAGTGAGCTTCACAATATTAACATTAATTTTTTACACATAAGTATGAAAGGACCCATAATCTAATGCATTGGAGGATAAATTATTCACACACTTTCTATCTAGATGAGGTGGATAACTTTTTACTCTTTCAAAAGAATGCATTAGAGATGCTCTTATATAGCAAAAAATGATGTCTATGTATATCTAGTAATTGCATATTACTGATCTTATTTTCATTTGTTAATCCTATTTTGATCTATGTCTATGAATACCTGGTAATTCCATATTAAGAAATATATTTTGATGTACAGTATATGGTTGTTAGAGTATCAATATATATAATCTATTTTTTAAGAAAAACATAGATCTATTTTGGGATTAAATATATGTGTAATTAATATATTGGTTTTGTGATGTAGGGAAACGTACGAGTGAGACGATATTAAAACATGATCTCAATCATAGAACACAATAAACTCAAATTTCTTATTTCATATTCAACTGCAGAACACAAAAGAGGATGAGTCCTTTAAGACTCCTAAAATCTACTCTTAACTTGTCCAACAAGACAAGTTCTCTCACTAAATACTCTAATACCAATAATAAGACCAATAATTATTCTCTTACCAATTAAATACTAAACATAAAAGAAATAATAATAATAATAAAAGGATTAATTATAAAAATAAATAAATATATATCATAAATTAATGATGCTAGACGATATCACGTCTACATCATTCTCCCCCGGTTGGAGAGGACCTCGAATCCGCACCGCGCGGTGTCATCCGATGTTCTACACACAAACGCCGATCTCAAATGGAACTGGCCTCCGCCCATCGACATCATTTATCCACAAGACATGTGGGAACAGAGCTGAGTCCTATTGAAGCTTTTTGATAGGGGAACCCACTACTCTCAAGCCACTATTTCCTCCCACAAAATGTGTCAAATACAAAATATCCTTAGCAAATGAGCGAAGATTTCTGTTAGGATGAAGATCACTTTTGCCAAAGCCTGGGAGATCATATGTGACCAACCGAACACCAAATTCTTCCAACAATTGAATTTAAATATCCGGAACATGATGGAATTCCTCTGGCCCCAGAGGCTCCTGAATCGAAAATCGGCGGACCATCGTATAACGGCCCGTCAACTTGCTCTCCATCGAACTCGGGGATGTCAATGCGAAACAGGCCCTCCCATCAACCATATTCGCGATCAAACTTCCTCTTCATAGGCCCAAATTCTTTAGCTCCTTGACAGGCCCAGAAAACGCGCCCAAAATCGCAGCGCGACTCATCGTCAACGTTTGACGGACACTGTTTGTCCTATTTTTGTGTCTTTATTTCATGTTTATTTTCTTTTTGTTTTTCCCCACTTGTAGAATTTTCGTAGCTTATTTGGTCCATTTCGTTCGTTTGTTTTTACCTTTAGTTTATATTCTTATATCTTTTTGCCGTGTTTTGCTTCGTGTTTTTTTCGTGTTTGTGTTTTCAGGAGGTAGTTTGCGTCGGTAAAGGTTGGGACTGCTTGAGCCGAGACTGTGATATCGAGAATTTCCGTGGCCGAGCCCAGAAAACGACGAAGAGGACTGAAAACTGCCCCAACATATCTCGCGACTTGCGACAATATCGCGACCCGTGAGAAAAACAGAGCCTTAAGGTGCAGTACACGAGATGAAGTCGCGACTCGCGAGTGATGTCGCTACCAAACTCAAGAAATTGAAGATTTTTTACGACGCGCGACTCGCAAGGAAGTCGAGACTCGCAACCTGAGGAAAGTGGAAGTCGCGACTTATTGATGCGAATTTCGAGATGCGGGTTTTAACATCAGATTTTAGACATAGGGCTTATTATTCACTTCCAGACTTTGTTTTTAGGCTTTTTCTCTCTAGAAACTCATTCCTTTTCATGCTTTTTCACTTTTGATTGGATTTGGAGATTGAAAAACTCCTTTTTCTTGCTTTGGATTAGAATTGTTCGTTGGATTCGACTCTTGGTTCTATATTAATCGTAAGTTTTCCTTTTCAATTAATCCTTGAATATGAATGCTTGGGTTCTTGAGATGAATTGTGTTGAATTCTGTTGTAGCACAAATTATTTTTATTTTTACCGAGTACCGAATCGAAAGATTCGTTCCCCGGGTCGATCTCTCGAGGAAGGCGGTTCGGAATTTAGAAGTGGTGTTGATAACACATAAAAGAAAAATAAATCCTAAACATTCTAATCAAAGATTGGTTTTTTAATTATTACCTAATAAATAACATAAACATAAATCTACCTAGAAATATAAACGACACAAAAATAAAGATAAAACAAGGAAATAGCATATTGCAACACAATTACGACTTCACAATTTCGAACGAACAGAAAAGAAAGACAGTAAATAACAGAAAGTCAACTGGAAAAACAAAACAGTAAATAACAGAAATAAATTACAATAGTAGTAATAATAGTAATTAATAATAATATTAATAATAATAATAATAATAATAATAATAATAATAATAATAGTAGTAGTAATAATAGTATATAAACAGAAAGTAAATTGCAGAAAGTAAAGTGCAGAAAGTAAATTACAGTAATAATAGTAATAATAATACTAATAATAATAATAATAATATTTCTATATATATATATATGCGATAAGTAATTGGCAGGGAGTAAAGTGCGTAAAGTAAATAAAGCAATAAAATTACAACAGTAGAAATAAGCAATAACATTAAGCAATAATAGTTAATATTTATAATATATATATATATATATATATATATATATATATATATATTAATAAGTATCCACAACTATTATTATTGTAGTAATAATATTCATAATCATTCCTTTAGGAACAATAAGAATAATTACGACTGCAATAACAATAATCGGAATATAAATTTATAACGTCTTAACGGAACGGAATTTACAGAATAACACTCGGATTTTAACTGGATAAACACTCGAATTTTAACTCACAACATAAAATAAAATTACACACACAAGTGTTTCAAGTACCAAATGAAAATAAAAACAAGAACAAGAACATCAAGAACACTAGAAAGTGTTTGTACTAATTCTAATATTTGTATCTAAGAACTCAAGCTAAAACTTCCTTTCCGGCTCTCCCAAAAACCTCTCACAAATGATGTATTTATACTATTTCAAGAGGGGACAAAATCACATCAAAATCATCTTAAGATCATTATGCATTAATGGCTAGCATATCTATCAAAAATCAGCCCAAAATCTTCCAAAATCCGCCCAACATCCATGTTTGAAAAGTGGGCGCCGCCCATGTTGAACAAGACTTGGCAGCTTGCGCGGTTTTACGGTTTTGGCTCGTACGGGCTCGTCCGGACTCGGAATTGAGTTCCGTTTTCTCCTACGCGTAGCTAACGAACCCCTCTTCAATTCAATGTCATATACTGGCCACAATTAGTTACAAAAGTTGCCCCAAAGTTATGCTGAAAAGTGGCCGCGGCGCGAGGCTTGGGCAGCTTGCGCGGCTTTACGGTTCTTTCTCGTTTGGGATCATTCGGACTCGAAATTTAGTTCCGTTTTCTCCTACGCGTTACTAACGAGCTCTTCTTTCCAGCTATGCTCAAAAGAGCAATTTATCTTGTAACTCAAATCTTCACGGGACTCGATACCAATGCGTCGGAAACGATAACTCTCGAAAATCCAGACTTATTATACCTGAAATTACACCAAGAACCGGAAAAACACAAAAACACACGAAAATACACGAAGACACACGAAAAACCACAAAATACACAATAAATACTTAGAACAACAAAAATAACCGAAAACAACTAAATGGACCAAAAGACCTTCTAAAAGACCTAAAAATGAGGGAAAATAAATGTAAAATAACAGTAAAAAACGTAACAAAAATAATCACAACAAATTCCATATGAGTAGCTAAATCCATTTGCTATGGATAGGGGATGATTGATTAAGTTTGTTTATAATTGAATGCTTTTGATTGTTCATATCTATGCGAGTTGTGTGAATTATAGGGTTAGTTGATTGATCACCATTCTAATCTAGACTTGTTCGTCATAGTATTGTCTATGTGTTGTTGGAATTGATAGTTGATCTCTTACATTCACTCTCTTGTTACGAAGAGTTATTGAGAGTGAACCTCTGAACGAGAAACGATTCAAGTCCTTTAACCAAGCAATTGATTGCTGGAAATTGTGTTAGAACCGAAAGCAATTATCCCTGATTCCCTAGATCTTTAGTCATTGAGTGAATTCGTTTGCCATTTAAATTGCATTTATTTAATTTAAAGTCATTAGTTGATAATTGAAACCCAAATCTATTGAATTAGAATGTTTAGGAATTTGTTTTCTCTTTTTTGTGATTGAATAAGCATACAAGAATATCCGGCTAACCTTCCTTGCGATACGACCCGGGGAACGAATCTTTTGATTTTACTCCGGTAAAAATACTGACAACAGACGCCGCATGTTGCACCGTTGCTCCCAATCTCCTACGACGCCGTCTCGCTCTAGGTTCCAACCCCGCCGCAGCTGTTCGTCACCAAAGTACGATGCGTCGCGCTTGATGTCCCAACAGCGTCGCTGCTGGTCGAACCCCGCGAAGCCAGCGCCATCACGTTCAAGTCCCCAATCGCGTCGGGCATGATATTCGTCGGTGAAGGAAGCCTCCTCGCGCCTGCCTTTATCATCGCGTTGATCGTCGCCCTCCACGAAGACTGGGCCCCATCGTTGCATGTCATGGCCGCCGTATGCAGCAAAGGGGTTAGCCTCGACGTGCGGGGGTGGATAATCACCAAATGGATTCACCTCCGAGATTGTCTCCTCGCCGTCTTCGTTGTCGGGCGGTGGTTGTGGAGATATGGGGCGCCCCGCCTTGACCACGACCTCCACGCCCACCGCGAACTCCCCTACA
Organism: Striga asiatica; assembly: GCA_008636005.1. NCBI lineage: Eukaryota > Viridiplantae > Streptophyta > Magnoliopsida > Lamiales > Orobanchaceae > Striga > Striga asiatica. Next base: position 496,332 of record BKCP01004361.1, on the reverse strand, counting down.
GATGCCCCGGTCGCCGGCATCATGGTATGTAAGCTTGTCTTGAATCATGGTGTGAATAGTGAGACACAACTTTTCGATCCCCGTCGAAAGATCTTCAACTCGACAATCCAATTGATTGATCTGGTGGCCGAAGCACTTGGCTTGTCGACCCGAAGCAATGGCGGAGTGTTGCGCATCGATGTCGTCTCTTCTTGGTGGCATCGTGAATGTATTGAATTCTGATACCAACTAATGTACGGAAACGTAGGAGTGAGACGTTATTAAAACGAGATCTCAATCTCAAAACACGATAAACTCAATCAATTTCTTATTTCATATTCAACTGAAGAACACAAAAGAGGAGGAATCTTTTAAATAAAACTCCTAAACCCTACTCTTAACTTGTCCAACAAGATACGATTTCTTACTAAATATTCTAATACCAATAATAAGACTAATAATTATTATCTCACCAATTAAATACTAAACATAAAAGGAATAACAATAAAAGGACAAATAATAAAATGAAGTACATATATATTATACATTAATGATGCTAGACGATATCTCATCTACATCAGTTTGTGAAGTTGAATAATTAAATTATTGTATAGATATATTGGCTAAGGAACACAATTTAAATTGCGGAATGATTAAATGTGGATACCCGATAATATTATTATTTGACGACGTAATAAATAATAATATTTAACTTATGCCACCTAATTAACAAAATAATTTGGGTCCAAATTAATAGTAAGTGGAGTCTCCAAAAACGTGATAGATAAAAGGGGACCTAAGGTTTCTTTTTCCCTTTTTATATATGTAAGAAAAGTTATAATTGTCGCCTCTACTTTAATACATAGATTTTTTCATTACGTCAGAAGAGCAGAGAAAAGGATCACGGTCTTTGGAAGAACTTCAATCCCGAATCAAAATTGAGTTCCTATGCAATTAATCGACATGAATTTAACATATACGCTTCAACCTTTCAATTTCATATGTTGTTCTATAGGAATTTTCGAATTAGAAGCTCTAAAGTTTAAATGAATAAGTATCTATAAAATTCATCATTATACCAACAAGAGTTTTTGCAACACTTTTAACGTGCTTTCTAAGAAAGTTTCAATTTCAAAACTAAAGTGCTTCTGGACCTTCACAGTGGGTCACTCATCTAACAATGACCTTAACCCGAATATGCTCAATTTCAGGGTTGTTGGACTCACTCAAAATAGCACTCCTTCTACTTCCATGTCAGCTTAGATGGAGACAAACTGGGTCATCACATTTTATCACATTTTTTGTGTCATGCATGCACATGTGCGTGCGTGAGTGGTCTTCCGTGGGCGAGTGCCTTGACTTGTGCGGGCGATGTTGACTCGGCTTGGTCTCGCTTAGCACTCAACTCGCTGCTGGGTGCTCGGCTAGAGCTCTTTGGGCAACAATTTTTGGGAAATTCATGCTTGTTGGCGCGAAATTCCCGGCAATTTTAGGTAATTTTTCAATGACTTTCGAAGCGCATTTTCCTACAAAATACAAGATAAAAATAGAAATAAAAAGCACAATACACCAAAACGACACGAAAAATACGAAAGCAAGCAAAAATGATTACATGGACCGGAAAAACCTAAAATAAACTAGAACAAACACAAATAAAATACTCAAAAATACATAAAATAACGACAAAAACATACAATACAGCAGACACCATCTCGTTCACTATTTATCAAGGGACGCGGCACGAGCCTTATACACCTATCTAATGTTGTCAATCTAGTTTCAGCCTTACAGAAGATGGTTTTACACATGCACTCTACAACATTTGACCGGTTTATGCCAACTCATGCACACACACAATACTAGGACATCGCTCGCACCCTAGCTAGCTCTGTTTGTTCGCTTGCCTTTGCACCCTTTTTTATAAGACCTCTTGTTCAATGAGTTTGCTCTTTCTCATTTCTTTCAGAGTGTGTTTTCGTGATCTTTTGCTTGATCACGCATATCCTGTGCAAATACTCGCCTCGGCCCACTTAAAGCCTCAGGTCTTGTATCCCTTAACCCTAACTGTTGGGTGTAACCATCTAGTAACTGTTTGGGTGCTTTCACACAAACCGTCGTATCCTTGTGTCTCATCCAACCTGATTTCGACTTAGCAAGCCAGCCACTCGCCCAAACAGTCTCCGAATTCACGGGTCAACAAATGTCCCGCACCACGTGCCCCTATAAACCGTCTAGCCACGTGCCGCTCATTTGGTCTCATTTTATCCCACTCTGCCAAGTCATATGGAAGGGTGACCGCGCCTCGCGACGCGGCAAATTTAAATTTATAATATTTTCCTCAACTAACCTCTACTAACTAGTAGTAGCGGCGAGTAAGGGTCGATCCCACGAGGAGCGGAAATCAAATTGTGACAATTCTCGTATTAATTGAACTTAAACTAAGAAAGTAGTAAATGGAGGGATTGATTTGATAAAAATAAAAATAATAAAATAAAATAAAAATCAAATAAAATAAGAAAAGTCCAGCTTTCGGTTCAGTTATCACACAATCTCAATCTACCGTTAATTAATTTCGACGCTTACTTTAAATTGCTAATGAATTACCGACCCTAGCTAACAACAAGCTCTGTTAACCGAATTTTCCCTTACCGAATATTTAATCAAAATAAGCTCTTCGACTAAACCTAACTAGCGGACAACCTAGAATAAGCTCTCTAGATTTAATACACTAGCAGCATTAATTCCTAGGAAAATAGATCAATCTAAGCAATGGACGCAAAAGCTCGGACCATTTAACCTATGCTCATGCTACCTAGAGATGCATGACCCCTAGTTTACTACTAATGAAACGAGACAATAACAATTACAGATTAAAGCCTCGAATCTAGCAATTAAACCATGAATATTCAACTTAGCTGGTCAAACCAAATCAAACACCATAATTCATAAACGTTATAAACAGATAACATGAATTAACTCATCAACAAAAATAAATACGGCGTCTTAATTAACTAACGATAAAAATAAATCCTTCAATTCATAGACAAATTAAAGTTAGGGTTCAAACATCCCCTAAAACTGGATAAAAATACTAAACTAACATACTAATAAAAATATAAGATAGATAAAAGAGAGAATAAAATCTCGTGCGGCTTCCCTCTGCGTGTGTAGCTCTTTTTCCTATGCGTGCGTCTCTTGTGCCGCTTCGTCTTTTTTTCTCTTCTCGGCTTCTGCGTCTTTTTTTTTTTCTTCATAAAAATCTCCGCCCCACAAATAAATCCCTCTTGTCTATTAGAGTCCAAGCAATCAAAAATCCGTCAACTAAAATGTCCAGCTCACCCATCCTCTCTCTGCGTGATTTCCTTTTGCTTAATTAAATGGAATGCATGCATGAATGGGCCATGTGAATTGGGTTGCGTGAATTGGACATTGATTTTATTCCATCGTGGACTGAATTGACGGATATTGAGAAGCCCGACAATAGCTCACGTTAATTTCTGTCCAATGCTTCGCGAACACAAAATACTCCAATGAGCTGAAAAATAAATATAAAAAATATCAATGTGTATGAATCCATCCAAATAATAAATAGGTCCAAAAATATAACGTGCGAATAAATTAAGTGTATAAAAATACACTATTAAATATACAAAACGTTCACATTTTTCGACCTATCAAAAGGATAAGCCCACTCAGGCCACACTAGACCAAGTAGCCGCCTAGTCCACGTGCGACCCACATGCGCATTCAAAATTCCAACCTTTCTCGCCAACGGCTTAGACGCCGCGCTAACACTCGCATACGCCGATTGAAATGCACCATCTGAAGTCCTCTTAGCCCCGAACCAGCCTAAGACCGACCTTCAGGCACACATGTGCGTAAGACAATGCATGCCTCACGTCTTAACCATCAACTGGCCTCACATACGTGCAAAGGCACAACACCGCCCCGCACCATAGCTTTCTCTGAGTTAAGCCCACATGTGCCCGGAAGGCCATGCATAGCCCTCGTCTGACCAAACCGAGCCCTCAACTTATTCGTACCCGATATCCACTTGGGTCAACAGGTCGACCCATATCTGGTTCGACTAGGGGAGTTTGTCGAGCCCCACACTAGGCCCCCGACCCCCTCACGTGCCTCTCATATGACACAACTCCAACCCCTTTGAGAACATTACCTCGCCCAAGAAGGAAAAAAGTCAATTTCTCGAATCTACCTACCTAACATTGAAAAGCTGAGTATTGCACAAGTCCCTGTTGCTCACCAGAATGCTCGACTGAACTCAATCCAGCTCAAACTTTAGCCCTACAACTCAAGTCAGTACAAAAAAATTGTTATATTCCAATAAAAAATCCTACGATACTATATTCCAACGGATATTCCAATGGTATAGATTCCATTGGAATGATCCAACGAAAATTCAAACGAAAATATTGCGTTGGAGTGATTTTTCTATTGGAATTTTAGTTTGAATTTGATGATTACAACGACTATTTTTCCAAACGGTGTTTTACCTTAGGATTTTCTGTTGGAATATGCAATTTTCATCGGAGTTTTATTTCCACCTCCGTTGGAAAATAAACTGTAGGAAATTCCAACGGAAAACCCATTCCAACAGAATATTTTTGTTGGAATTTTCATTGGAATTGCATTAAAATATATTTGTATTGGATTTTCTGTTAGAATTTTATCATTTTGTTGTAGGAGTCCACCTCAAGACAATTAGAATTTTATCATTTTGTTGTAGGAGTCCACCTCAAGACAACCCAGAACCTCCTAAATTTTTAAGCACTTCTTCCTTAACTCCCTCAAAAGTAGGCCTCTAATTGAAACCCTAACATAGTAACATGTCTCATAATATGGCCACACGGCCCGTCCTGACCCGCCTGATCTGGGCCCATCCTGACATTATTATTTTTTTCAAAAAATACATAATTATTATTTTATTTTAAAAAAATACATTTCCAGTTCAAAAAACCAACAGGCCCGGCATTATTATTTTTTTCTTAGAAAATGGTATATAATTTTTTTTTTGGTGCAACGTGGTATATAAATTTTGAATTCAAGTACAAACTCCCCAGGCCCGGCCGGTTGTTGGCCGAGAACCAATATTTTATTTAGCCCGGGTTTAGTATGTTATTATGTATTTAATGGAGTAATGGCTTTATCTTCACTTTTGTAACATGATTTCAATTTGAAACTGTTACTCCATTTGCGGTCATCTTGAAGAGAAGGAATAATAACAACATCAATTAACAAAACTTTAATTATTTTTTATTCAACCGAGGTCATAAAGTGAAGGGGAAAAAAATGATCGTCCTCAGAACTTAACATTAATAGTCCTAACGTGTGATATCAACAAAAAGTTCGCATATGTTTTATTCTCATTTGATTTAGAGTATATAATAATGAACATGTTGTTAATCTGTCACTCCAAATCCACATATTTAAGTGCTTCATGAAAATGTTAATAAAAACGTTTATTGATTTATTATATAAATACAACTCGTTATTAACAATTTCAACCTAACATGCTTTTGGTGCATCTATTATTTAAACAAGCAGGGATACATTCGTATTGAACACAATCATAATCATCTTTGCATCCGATTAGATAGCAAATGTCGTTTGGATCATTTTCATCAACCTCTGGACTTTCTGCTTCGGCCACACTCTCTTTCGCTTCACTATGTTGAATGTAACCATCATTCGTTAGGTCTCGCGCTTGGAACTCCTTTTTAGCTTTAAAGAAAAACAAATATGCATTGATATTGATATAATGACAAATGTGATCCATGTTGCAATGACTCCTCTTTAGGTAGTGTTTGGTTCGAGGGATTTGAAGGGGAGGGGAGGGGATGGAAAATTTTAGTTTTCTCTTGTTTGGTTGAAAAATTAGGAGAGGAGGGAGAGGAAAATTTTAAGTAAATTTCCCTCCCCTCCCTCACTTTACCTCCCCTCCAAAATTGGAGGGATTTGGAAGGAAAATGTGTTAAGATGGTGTGAAAATACCATTTAGTCCTTACTTTCAATTATTTTTTATTTTTTATCTTATTTCATTAAGGGTAAGTTTGTCATTTTAATTTTATTTTCCCTTCCTTTAATTTTTGAACCAAACAAGGTTTACTATTTTCCCTCCCTTCCCCTCCTGAATAATCCCTCCAAACAAGGTAAAATTATTTTACATCACCTCCCCTCCCCTCCCTTCCCCTCCATTAAAATTCCTCCCCTCCCTTCCCCTCGATTGAACCAAACACACCCTTAGCAAACCATGTTGTCTAACCTCATTAATCACTTAATATATGCAGAACCATTTTTATATAAACATCAAAGTAATGAATTTTTTGTATTCTAAATTACATAGCATTCCAGTTGAGACATTTTTTTTTTTTCCTTGAACTTTCAAATCAAATGAGAATAAAACACATGAAGACAACAATACAAAAGTTTACTTACTTAATTCTAAAACGTCGTATAAAAATAACTAAAATAATGAATGTAAATTGGACCAGAGATTTGGTAGATTAGAGAATAGTGGCTTACCAATGGAAGTGGTCAATAAGAAGATAACACAAACAATTACCACCTCAATTTTCATGCTTATTTGTTGACTGTTGTTGCAATATATAACTTATTCAAGGTTGCATTAGTATTCACTCAATATATAAAACAAAGTGCTATATTTAAGCTTTCTTATATATTTGTCCACTGCATTAAGTATTTACGTTGAAATTGCATGCTCTAAATTTTATTTATGAGAATTTAAAAGATAATAAAGGCATGTTGGTATCTTTCTCACGCCTCATAAACATTATATTTTTCTTATGCTGCAACATTAATGGCCAAACGTAATAAATGATGAAAAATGCTCCTTCCCCCGTACTTTTCCCACCCCATGAAATACTCCGTGACGTGTCACTCTAATTTCTCTCATTATTTGGCTAAAATAAAAATGGACTTTTATTATTGTTTTTCATATTCTCTCTCCTCTTCTTTTGTTCTTTTATCACTTCTTCCCCAGTATTTTCATCTCAAATTTATGTTCTTCTCCGTTTGTAGTCCCCGTTCTTCACTGGATTTTTCGTCGATTTTTTTGTTGACTGCACTCCCTGATTTCCCAGCCTCAGATATCACGTTTTTACCCCAAATTTTCTTGCCCTAGGGATGTATGTCTTCTCTTATTTTTGTTCTTATTTCGAATATTTTTTCGTCTGCAAATTTCCTTCTTCTCCGTTCATAATCCCCGTTTTTCCCCGAATTTTTTTATTGGGCTATGTTTAGTGTGCGAGATATCTGGTTTCTTCGGAACAACTATGAGTTATTCAGATTTCAAGATTTTGTCCTTTTGGGTTCTTGATCTGAGTGTGTGTGGAGAAAAAAGCTGCTTCCTTTTTTTGTTCGCTTGCCCATTCCTTCAATTTATGCGTAGAATATTTGTGGAGGAAGCAATTGAGAGGTCTCCAAATGCACAAAGGGGTTTCAGAGTTCAAGCTCCAGTATAGCCATTGCAAATCCTAAAGTTGTAACTAAAATAATATAATAATAAAAAGATATACTAGTGAAAAAGCTGGTAATAAAATAATACAAGTACAAGTACCATAAACATATCTAGATAGCAGAGTAGAAAAAAAAAAGCTCTGAAAGTTGTGGCAGGATGCACTATGGTTACGGGTAGATAAGGTACTAGATGTGGGTTAAGGCTAGGTTACAGAAACCGTTTAATATTAATTTTTTATTAACACAACTTTAATAAAAAAAAAAAAATCTTTGTTGACCGAACAATAAGGAAAAACTACTAACGCGTCAATGACACATCATGGAGTAAATTTATGTGGTGGGGAATGGACGGGGGCTGTAGCGGTGTTGATAAATGATATCACCATTTCACAGTTATACTACAATAATTTAATTAATTACTGATGAAATACACAATCAAATGGATGTTGTCCAAGTCAAGGAAGAAGTAGGATAGTTTGTTTTTATGTCCACCTTTGCACGTGCATGGGCCATGGTATTTTTGTTTTGAATGTTTCTTGTCTTCTAGCTTTGGTTTAGGGCTCTATGTCTCCCTATAAATATTGTACCCGATCAATTCATTTGTTTATGTGAAAATACCATTTGTTCAGATCTGAGGATCATCTCAGCCGCCATGTACGGCCTTCATCTTCCTGCATGCGCCATTACATGAAATTCTTCATGGCATCAGAGCCATAGCTTTCTTTCATCTTCTTTGACTCTGTTTTTCTTTTTTTTTTTTCTTTCTTCGATTTTATTTTTGTTATCTTTGCTTCCATGGCGTTCAGCACTCCAACATCTAGGGTTTCAGGTTCCACAAGTTCCAATGGAGGACAGAACCAATTAATTTTTCCTCAGTCTCAACTCATTTCTGTTAAGCTCGAGGATTCAAATTTCTTGATATGGAAGCAACAGATTCTCACGGCTATCAGAGGATATGGCTTAGAATCCTTCATTGCTCAAACAACCACTCCTCCAGACCGTTTCATTCCAGCAGAAGAAGGAAATGTTTATGAATATGACCTTTGGCAAAGACAAGACCAACTTCTTGCCTCTTGGATCCTATCCTCTCTTAGTGCAGGTATACTCGTTCTTGTTGTTGGTTTTTCCTCCTCTAAAGAGATACGGAATGCTCTTGAAAGAAACTTTGCTAGCCAATCCAGAGCTAGGATAATGCAACACAACCTGGAATTACAAACCATGAAAAAGGGCAGTTTGACAATGAGAGAGTATTTAAACAAAATGAAAACTTGCTTTGATCTTCTAGCTGCAGTTGGTGAAAGAGTCAGTGAGTCTGATCAAGTCCTGCATTTGTTAAGTGGTTTAGGGCAGGAATATAATTCAATCATGGTAGCTGTTACATCTAGACTTGAGCCTTGGACAATGATTGACCTGCAAGCTTTACTCTTAAGCTATGAATCAGGGCTAGAATTCTTGACTACCAATGTCAGCCAAGTGAACTCTGATGGATCACAACCCACTCTCAACATTGCCTCTAAGGAATCGGGTACCCCGAACCAAGGAAATACCTCAAACAATAGAGGTAGAGCTCCCTTTTACAACAATTGGAGAGGCAGATCAAGTAGAAGAGGCTCCTTCAGAGGAAAAGGTGGAAGATATCAAGGAAATAGGGTTCAGTGCCAAGTTTGTGGCATTATGGGGCACACTGCTGATAAGTGGTGGCACAGATTTGATCAATCCTTTGTGCCAAATCAGAACCAAACTCGCAACAGCTTTCAGAACAGGAACAATGTCCAACCAGCTCTACACATAGCACAATCTGGTGCAAGTTCTTCAACAAATTCTGAAATTGGTGTGGATAGTGGTCTGTGGTATCCTGATTCAGGTGCATCAAATCATGTCACCAATGAATTTTCTAACCTCAGCATTTCAAATGAATACCTTGGTAACAACAGACTTCAGATGGGAAATGGTTATGGTGAGTCAATAAGTCACATTGGTACAAGCCATTTGAAATCATCAGTGACCTCCAGAATCTTTGTTCTTAATAATCTTCTTCATGTGCCAAGTGTTACTAAGAATTTGTTGTCTGTTTCTCAGTTTGCAAAGGATAATGGTGTATACTTTGAATTTCACCCTACTGTTTGTTTTGTGAAGGACCCAACAACTCAGGCTGTTCTACTCCAAGGGAAACTCAGTGAAGACTTGTACCAGTTTGACCTTCACTCTACAAGAAAAGATGATGAACCAGCTGACATCAGTCATGAAGTGAACTTTCCTTTTGCACATGCAGTTACTTTTTCAAGAAGACCCAACTTAGATTTGTGGCACAAGAGATTGGGGCACACTGCTTATGATGTAGTTGAAAAGGCCTTAAAATTTTGTAATTTGACTTACGATTTCAATAAAGAAAACAGTTTATGTTCAGTGTGTACAGTGGCTAAAAGTCACAAGCTTCCTTTTGATAATTCTAGCACTGAATATGATTAGCCTTTACAACTTGTTCATTCAGACTTGTGGGGTCCAGCACCACTAAAGTCTAACAATGGATATGTTTATTATGTTTGTTTTATTGATCATTTCAGCAAGTTCACATGGGTTTATTTTATGAAACAAAAATCTGAAGTACATGATATCTTCCTACATTTTAAGAGTATGGTAGAGAAACAGTTTAACACTTCCCTCAAAGTTTTCCAAAGTGATTGGGGAGGAGAGTTCAGGTCGTTAACCACTTACCTGCAGCAAAATGGCATCATCCATAGAGTGTCTTCTCCACACACACCTGAGCAAAATGGTGTGGCAGAGAGGAAGCACAGACACCTTATTGAAATGGGATTATCCTTATTGGCCCAATCACACTTACCTACAAAGTTTTGGGATGATGCAGTGGGAGCAGCTTGTTACATCATCAATAGAGTACCAGCAAAGGGTCTTACTACAAAAGCCCACTTGAGATATTCCATAAGCATAAGCCAAACTACAATAGCTTAAAGGTGTTTTGGTTGGTTATGTTTTCCTCATTTAAGGAGTTTCAACAAGCACAAGCTGGAAATGAGATCTCAGCCTTCAACCTTCATTGGTTATAGCAATTCTCACAAGGGCTATAAAAGACTTTTGCCAAATGGAAAGGTAATGGTCTCCAGGCATGTTATATTCAATGAGAACATTTTTCCTTTTGCTTAAACTCCTAGTCACAGCACAAACACTCAAAGCTCATCTCCACCAGCAGTTGGTAGTCCTCCTTTCGTTCAAAGGAGCAGAAAAACTCAAACTCAACAACAAAAAGTAGGCCACACTCCTGCAAATCATCTTGAGTCCTCTTCATCAGGAGGAACCAGAAGTTCCAGAAGCAATAACACAGCCCCTATATATGTGCATCTCCCTATTTCAGCACCAAGCACACCACTCTCAATTGGTTCTTCTTTACCCCTAGAAAACCAAAATAGGCATCCCATGGTTACCAGGCTAAGAGTTGGCATCTTCCAAGAGCCTTAACTGGAGTTGTTGAAGAGAAGGAACCAAGCATCCTTCTAGAAGCTTTGAATTCAGAATAATGGAAGGAGGCTATGAGAAATGAATATGAAGCATTAATGAAGAACAAGACATGGTTTTTAACTTCACCTCCACAGAGAAAGAATATTGTTGGATGCAGATGGGTTTTCAAAATCAAATGGGATGTCAATGGCAAGATAAGCAGATATAAAGCCAGATTGGTTGCTCAAGGTTTTTCTCAAGCAAAGGGTTTTGACTTTCAGGAAACCTTCAGCCCAGTAGTTAAGCATACAACCATAAGAGTTTTTCTGACCATAACTACTACCTTGAATTGGAAAGTGAGGCAGCTTGACATCAATAATGCCTTTCTTAATGGTGAGTTGTCTGAAAGTATTTACATGTAACAACTGTTGGGATCTGTGAGGATCTCGTTATGTACAAATCACGAATTCAATAGCAAACGTAAACCTATACGCAGCGGATCTAAAGGTTTGACGTAGAGAACTTACGGCTTAAAATTTATGTAGATCTGGCTGACCACGAACGGTTGACCGCAATTGATTGACCGCAAATCACGTCTTGGGTTGCACGAACAAGATTAGATCAAAACCGGATCAAACGGATGCAAACAGATCAAAACGAGATTTTGCTGCCAGGCACCTTTCGGCGGCGCGTGAGGGCGCGTGCGGCATCGGATTCCGGCAACGACAGCGGCGGTGGAAAGCTCTCGTCGAGACGGTCGTCTGGGTATACTATATGTCTCAATCGGACTTCCGGTTAGTTCTGTAGGTCAAAATCTATTTCGTCTCGGTTTACCTACAGATCTTCTACTGTATTACTCAATACACCCTTCTTCAACTTGTACCAGTGGAGCAACAAGAAGAAGATAAAGCTCGAATGAGATCTAGAGAGAGAGAGAGACGTGGGGCGTGTATATCTCGTGAATATGATTGGGATTTCTTCTCATGAGCTTAATGATGTATAAGCTACAGTAGGGACCCTAAGGAGATTAGGAAAATGGCTCCTTAATTAATTAGACTAACTGTGGGCCAAGCCAACTCCTCCAATTAATTAAATAATATTAATGGGCCACCAACATTATATTATTGCACTCCCTCTTCCTAGCCCAAATTACATTTGAGACTCCAATAATAATTACTCGATTTACCTCCCCACGTTTAAGATATAATGTCCATTAATTAATTCGATTACTGACAATCAAGAATTAATTAATTTATTATTATTTCACCGAAGCTAGCGCTCGTTCATCACATTCTTATTATGCCGGAATTTAATCCACCTGCAGGGTTTAGCATAACAATCCTTCATGAACTCACTCCGGGGACATCATCAAACTAACGCACATGGTGACCGTAAATATCCTAACAGCACATCCCTATATATAATAATATTACCCAAAACAGTAGGAATATTAATCCAGCGAACTGAACCTCACCATGTGAATCAAAGTAATATATATTATATATATCTGCCTGTTTAATATCTTACGGGTTAAGAGAACGCAGTAATTAACCGAGGCCTAGTTCCTTTATGACGATCAGTATAAAATGAACTTCTCCTCTCTGGGATCCTGTTCAATACATAAATGTACTAGTGCAACTAATCAGTCAAGACAAACTGTACAGTTGACACTACAACCGTTCGGATGGAGTGTTCATGTCCATCTAGGTTGTGAACAACTATTCTTGTTCGCAAGTGACTGATAGAGTGATCTTCGGTTCGCCCGATGACGACCCACACTATCTAAGTGCAGAACAACAGAACGTAGAACTTGTTTAATCTAACATGATTCTCATTCATAAAGGGTAAATGTGTAATATCATGCAAAGTCAAGCTTTCAGTATATAACACTAACAACAACCCCCAGGATTTGAACAGGAATCAGAGACACCTCTGGTTTGTAAACTCACCAAGTCAATATATGGATTGAAACAGGCTTTAAGAGCCTAGTTTTTAAAGGTTAAATCTACTCTCCAAAGCCTTGATTTCATTTGTTCAAGGGCAGACAATTCACTATTTTTCAGGATTACCAAGGAAGTTGCCATTTATCTTCTAATATATGTTGATGATATTTTAATAACTGGAAATGATGAAAGAGAAGTCAGCAAGTTCATTAGCCTGCTGGAAAAAACCTTCTCACTCAAAGACATGGGAGAATTGCACCACTTTTTGGGCATTGAAATTAAAAGGACTGAAGATGAAATCTTTCTTAGTCAAAGGCAGTATGCTCATGATCTTCTCCACAAAGCTTCAATGAGTGGTGCCAAGGGGATAGCTACTCCTATGGCTGCAGCCACCCAACTCAGTAAGTTTGAAGGAAAAGAGAGTTGCAATGGTACTCATTTTAGGAGTAGAGTGGGAGGCCTGCAATATTTGAGTATTTCCAGGCCAGACCTAGCCTACAGTGTGAACAAGATAAGCCAATACATGTCCAATCCTTTGGACACTCACTGGAAAGCCATTAAAAGAATCTTGAGATATGTGAGTGGTACTATCAATTATGGACTGAATATTTCAAAGCCAATGAACTTCAACTTGGTTGGTTTTTCAGACTCAGATTGGGGTGCAGATATGGATGATAGGAGATCGACCACAGGGTTTTGTACATTTTTAGGAGGAAATCTAATCTCTTGGAGCTCAAGAAAACAAGCATATGTTTCTAAATCCAGTGCTGAAGCAGAGTACAAAAGCCTCTCACATGCTTGTGCTGAGGCAATGTGGATAAGTTCCTTGCTGAGAGAAATGAAAATCAAAAGCTTGCAAAGGCATGTGCTTTGGGTGGATAATCAGAGTGCAATAGCACTTGCTACAAATCCACTCTTACATGCTCGGACCAAACATGTAGAGTTGGATTATCACTTTGTAAGAGAGAAGGTGGCTGCTAAACTCATTGATGTAAATCATATTCCAAGTTCACAAAAAGTTGCAGATGTTTTAACAAAACCTCTTGGTGTCCAATTCTTCTCCAGGCTGCGTGGAAAACTTAAAGTTTCTCCTTACCCCTTGCTTGAATTGAGGGGGCTGATGAAATACACAATCAAATGGATGTTGACCAAGTTAAGGAAGAAGTAGGATAGTTTGTTTTTATGTCCACCTTTGCTTGTGCATGAGCCATGGTATTTTTGTTTTGAATGTTTCTTGTCTTCTAGCTTTGGTTTAGGGCTCTATGTCTCCCTATAAATATTGTACCCGATCAGTTCATTTGTTTATGTGAAAATACCATTTGTTCATATCTGAGGATCATCTCAGCCGCCATGTACGGCCTTCATCTTCCTGCATGCGCCATTACATGAAATTCTTCAATTACACTGTATATTGACAAAGGGAGAATTGAGTTAGGAACCCAACTTTTGTATTTAAGAGATATTCAATGTATTTAAGAGATATTCAATTGTTTCATTTAGACTAGAATTAAGTTAGGAATAACAATTTTTATTTTTATTTTTTATGTATTTAGAACAGACTAATTCATAAAAAATTAAGAAAATAATTTTAAATATTATTAAAAACCACTTTATAACAACGTTCATGGTGTTTCTATCACCAAAATTTTCATCGCCACAAATCATTATTTTCAAACTATTCTGATTCGTGACTTTGGAAAGAACCACGTACAACTTCACATGATTGAAAATAAGGTTCTTCAGTATTAATACCACGTGTGATAGTGAATGGTCTTGACACTTATTGATTGTCATAGCATAAGAAACCATGACAGGAAACTGTCTTCACTGAAACTTGAACGGTACCCTTAAATCCGAGGTATAACTATGAGACTACGAATAAGAACCTTATCACCATTCCTGGAAGCAATTAAAATTCTGCGTTCGAGGACATGCTGTTGAGCTTAGTAATAACCAAACGTTAACATTATCACAACAGTGTTCCCTGGCAGCATCACTATAGTGTCGACCTTCAAGTGCAATTCATGATTCGACAATCCCGAGCACTTTGATCCAAAATTCAGAGTATGAAGATCATGTACTTATTAATGGACTCAATGACATCAACTGTGGGAGCGAGTATCGCGTGGTTCTTGAGCAGCTGAACATTGAGTAGGTACTCTCAATAGTAGCAATAAATCTCCTTGTGATTTTATAATAATATCATCATGAATGTCAATATCGACACATTCGTCGTTCGATCCACCGAGTGTTCCGTCTCCATTGCTTGCAAGCCACTTTGAGAAGCGCCTCAGATCATCGTACTCATCACCCATACCAATGCTTTGAATCCTCATATACCGATTTAGCCTCAGAATTATACAATCCTGCTACAACCTGGATGAATTGATTGTGGCATTCTATGTCACTTCGATTGCCTTTAGGGATAATGAAAAGAATTTGTCTAAAAGATTTGCCGCCAACGAAAATTTTTTCCGCGATGGATCCCCTACTTCCAATATTAAGGCTCGTAAGATATTTTCAACCGCCTGGAAGTGATATTTATTTATCATTAAAGTTTCATCCTAAATGATCAAGCGACATCGTATAATCAATTCCGCCAAAAGACTATGCTATTTAATTTCAAGTTGGGTTAATTGGATGTTTTGAAACAACATAAATCGATCAATGTTGTCTATAAATATAAACAATAGAGTAAGTATTATATATAATAACTTTATTTTATGAATTAATAAAATACAAATACATTAAATAATAAAGTTTGTCAATAAGCAAAATGGGGACAATAGGCTTCGAATCGCTCAAATCTTTAAGTTACATATGAAAATAAATATAATTAAGTAAAACATATAATTAAAAGTTAAATAAAAAAATATTATTTATTTATTTATTTAGTTTAATGATTTTTATTTTGTAATTAATACAAATTTAATAAAATTTCGTATTTAAATAATGAAATTAAAATAAATAAATATTAAGTATAGTATTTTGTTTAATTTAAATTTTATTATCATTTTTGTTGTTTTTTTAATTTATTTTATTTAATTTTAAATATATTAGTATATTTATTTAATATATTATATAATAAATTTATTTATTTAGTAAATATTTATTTATATATTATATTATTTAATATATTTATTTATTTAGTAAATATTTATCTCATATAAAAATAAAATTTCATTATATATATTAAATATTTATTTAGTATAAATTTAATTAAAAAAATATATTTTGTAAATAAATTTTATTTAATTATATAGTTACTAAAAAATATTTAACATAATTATTTATTAAATATATATTAAAAATATTTAATATATTGAATTAAATTTTTAATAAATAAATATTTAATATAATTAATTATATTAAGTATTTATTTATTTATTATTAACATTTTTATTTATTAGTAAATATATATTTAATATATGAATAAAAATATAAATTTAATTTAATTTAATATATTAAATATATAATCAAAAAATTTATTTACTAAATAATTATTTAGTATATATATATATTTTTTTTAACATCCTTTAATATATTTATCTAATATACATTCATTTAATTAATATATATTTACTTAGTTATGTAATATATTTAATATATATTAAGTATATTATTTAATATATATATATATATATATATATATTTACTTATGTATTAATATTATTTAATGAATATATACATTATATATAGATTTAAATAAGTTAAGTAAAATTATATTATTTAATATATTTATTTGCTATATTACTTCATATACTTATTGATTAGTAAATATTTCTTTAATATGTAAAAAGTTAATTAAAACTTAATGAGGTAAATTAGAATAAAAATAATATTAATGATAATAAAAGTTTAATTAATCTAGGTAATTAAATAATATAATATTATTATTTATTTAGTTTACTAATCTTTATTTGGTAATCAATAAATATTTAATAAATAAATGATGTATATGTTTTATAATTAAAAGTAGTATATCNCAGTTGAAAGTCCACCTCAGCAACCCGGTAAATTAAAGTGACCTGCATTTATCGGTGTCAGGACGAAATATCAGGTTTTTTTGCATTTTTACGGGATATTTTCCAAAAGTGACGTGAATGATCAAACTTCAAATAGGTGCCAATTAGAGGATGAAATCTCCAATTTTTCCACTACCGAAACATTGGGCATTTAATTTTAGAAATGAGATGAGTTGGAATCTTGGTCCTCTGTTGACAATTGATAAACAAAATAAGAAAAGTGAGTTTTTAGTTCAAAACACAAGTTTATTCATTAAATAGCACTCAAGCTTTGTTCTTTAGTGAATAAATTTTAAAAATAAACAATACAATCTGCAGAACTTAGCTTCTACAGTGGCAAGTTGCAGCTCTATTAATATTGAGAGGTTATATATAAAATTTTTAATTAGGTTTAGTGCTTATATACTTTTGAGCGTAGTAACTATTTTGAGTTTCTATTTACAATCTTGTACAGTTCAACTATTGTGTGTTTCTCAATTCTCTAAAGTCTCGCAAGTCTTGACTTATATATTACATGTGAATTTGATTTATCAATATAAACATATGGTATATACATATTGTTAAAATATCAACACCTCCTTTTGGGAAGGACCCGGAAGCATCTAGAACAATCCGGAAAAATGTGGAAGGTTTTGGAATTTTGTAGAAGGATTGAGAAGCTTGTGGAAGCTAGCGGAAGGACGTAGAAAATTCTAGAAGGTAATAGAGACTACAAGAAGGTTGTGGAATATTGTAGGAACTAGACTTATGTGGATGAGTCTAGAACATTATACATAATATTAGTAAGTTTTAGAATAGTCTAGAAATGACAAGAGTGTTAGGGAAGCCCCTTGAATGTGAGTAGTTCTAGATAGTTCTTTAGAGGAAGGGGTGACTATAAATAGGAAAGACCACCTCATTTGCAATGTATTCCCAATAATCCAAGCATCATACAAGCATCCAAGAGTCTAAGTAAAATAGTGAGTGAGTGTCATAGATAGGGTGCTTTGGTCTTGATAAGTGAAGTATTGTAGCCTGGTCCATATTGTGTTTTGTAATTACTTTGTTAATCTAATAAAGTAATTACATTAGTGTCCACGTGTTGCGAGTGTACCCAACCCAACAAGTGGTATCAGAGCCAGGTGAGCGGAGTCTGGCGTTGGTTGAGGTACGAGTTGTTGTGTCGAGCTTCTTGATCGTAGTTTTGCAGCTTCGTACTGCAAAGGTCGTGTGCAGTTTAGTACTGCAGAGTGTGTGGCAAGTTAATCGGGTGGAGCCACGATGGGAGACCTTCAAGTGGTTGGAGGTATCAAGAAGCTTAACAATCAAAATTACAGCACGTGGTCGACGTACATGGAGTCATATTTGCAAGGCCAAGATTTGTGGGAAATTGTGAGCGGTAGTGAGGTTACACCACCGGAGGACTCTGCAGCTCTGAAGAAATGGAAGGTTAAAGCTGGCAAGGCCATGTTCGCTATCAAGACCACCATCGAGGAAGAGATGCTAGAGCACATTAGAGATGCGAAGACACCGAAATACGCATGGGACACATTCGCGGGGTTGTTCTCGAAGAGGAACGATGCGAGGTTGCAACTTTTAGAGAACAAGCTCCTCTCCATCTCGCAACAAGACATGACGATAAACCAATATTTTGCTAAGGTAAAGTCTTTGTCGTGAAATTTCTAATTTAGATTCGTCTGCTGGTATGTCGGATTCTGGGATTAGGAGAATAATCATTCATGGATTGATGCAAGAATATAGAAGTTTTATTGCTGCTGTGCAAGGTTGGCCCACCCAACCTTCTCTCGTAGAGTTGGAAAATTTGCTAGCTGACCAAGAAGCGTTAGCTAAGCAAATGTTCCAAGCCTCATCCAAGAATGATGAAGAATTACTTTTCGTAAAGAATATCGGAGGTCGATATAATAAAAATTGTCATTGGAGGAAAAGAAACGACAACGACAAAGATGAAGACGAGAGGAGTACTCATTTTGGGGGAGCACAAAGGAAAGAAAATGTGAGCGGACAAACTCAAGAAAATAGAAGATTTGAAGGGAAATGCTATAACTGTGGAAAGAAAGGACACATCGCGAGGAATTGTTGGTCGAGGAAGAAGCCAGCAGAAGGAAATGCAGTCACGTCGGATGAGGCTCACAAAAGTGAAGACGAATGGGACCTTGAAGCATTGTCAGCCGTAATCGGAGAAGAAGAAGCTGGTGAAGAAGTCGAGATGGCTTTAACGGCAACGGTCACTGAGCTTGTCGACTCAAATGATGAATGGGTAGATAACCTTGGAAGCTCAGGTGACGAAACAGGAGACATGAAAGAGTTACCAGATTCGACAGAATATAGTGAAGAGCGTACGGTGACAGTTGACAACTTAATGCTGCCAATCTCCGACACTGGTGAAAAAGAATCGGCAAAGGAAGATAGAGTTGAAGACGAGCTAATAAGTCACGGGCAAGTCAATAAGCATTGGATGAGAGTAGAAGATCAGTCAAGTGTCAAGAACCCACAAGCCCATAGATCAGTGAGAGTACGAGTACCAAGCCCAAAGAACACGAGGAAAATATTTACAAGCTCAAACTTATGTGAAGATGCGTTTCTCGACGTAAGGTGGCCAATAACAACGAACGAGCAAAAGTCGGTGTTGAGGGGGAATGTTAAAATATCAACACCTCCTTTTGGGAAGGACCCGGAAGCATCTAGAACAATCCGGAAAAATGTGGAAGGTTCTGGAATTTTGTAGAAGGATTGAGAAGCTTGTGGAAGCTAGCGGAAGGACGTAGAAAATTCTAGAAGGTAATTGAGACTACAAGAAGGTTGTGGAATATTGTAGGAACTAGACTTATGTGGATGAGTCTAGAACATTATACATAATATTAGTAAGTTTTAGAATAGTCTAGAAATGGCAAGAGTGTTAGGGAAGCCCCTTGAATGTGAGTAGTTCTAGATAGTTCTTTAGAGGAAGGGGTGACTATAAATAGGAAAGACCACCTCATTTGCAATGTATCCCCAATAATCCAAGCATCATCCAAGCATCCAAGAGTCTAAGTAAAAGAGTGAGTGAGTGTCATAGATAGGGTGCTTTGGTCTTGATAAGTGATGTATTGTAGCCTGGTCCATATTGTGTTTTGTAATTACTTTGTTAATCTAATAAAGTAATTACATTAGTGTCCACGTGTTGCGAGTGTATCCAACCCAACACATATAAACATAATCCATGTGTTGTTAGGATAAGAGGACATAAATTGAAATAATGGTCATAAGCATTCAAGATTTTCCATATATAATATATTGCCTTTCTTTTTCACATGCACCCAATACATTTTCTCTCAAATGTATTTCCATGGAAGTTGCTACTACAATTCCGTATGGCAGAGCTCGCATCTACGTATTTAACATCATTTCTGTCGAAATACCAGTCTGAAATAGCACCCGCAATTGTCTGGAAATTACAACATATACAACACAAATATGAATACAAATATAAAGTTGTATATTATAATCAATAGTTTGATACTTTGATAGACCAAAGTCAAAAGAATTTAAAATTAATCAGGATTTATTCTTACTTTATTTTGCAATACATTTCCGACCAGAGACGAGCACTTCCATCCATCCTTCTGAAGAATATGGCCATGTCTAAAGCAATTATGCACAAACATGCCTCTTGATGTCGAATAATCGAGATCTTGCAATGTTTGTACGAAGGTGGAGTGAAAATCTGAAATTAAACAGTACATAA
>BKCP01004361.1:464185-475149 GCA_008636005.1 Striga asiatica | reverse complement strand
CATCTTGGATCTAAAACAAGTTACTCCTCACTCACCAAATCAGGATTCATTCTAGACGTGCATGTTGCAGGCAGAAAATTCGCAAGTCCCTGAAAAAAAAAAGTTTGTAAACAAATGTTACCAATCATGGATAACAATCACTTTATTTCAAATATTATCAATTAGGATCCCCTACTAATTTCTTTATACACATATTATTTTCGATACTTTTTCTGAATAATATTTTGGCACTTAGATAAGAAATTCAAACATATTATTCAGAGGAACAGAGTTTCCAGTAGATATTAATTAAGATCAGGGCAAGGGCAATACATGTAACTCTACCACTCGGCCGAAGAAATCTTCTCGTTGATCGACCCCTGGTAGATTTGTCCTGCATAAAAAATAATACCAAAAAAAGTAGAATCTTAGTAACAAAGTTCTTATCAGATAAACTTATTTAATTAATTTGTTAAAAGATAGTTTTAAGAGTTCATATGAGGCTTACGCGCGCAAAAAGAAGCCAGAATCTGAAATGCATTTAACACGTTGAGCATTGGGTAGGAGCGAACGAAATCCATCACAATGTAAGATCGTTGCTAACCCACCAGCTGAACCGCCAGTCAGTATTACCTGCTTAATTGATCATTTTTTTTTTCAAAATTACCTCACTTAGATTTGTCCTTTGGAATAAATACAAAAATTATAGAAAAAGTTCCAACTTCCAAATCTTGTCACAAAATTTTTATATTTTTGTCCCTTTCAAATTTCTTAGTACTCTTTTTTTTTTTTTTTTTTTTAAAAAAAAATGGAGTGTTATATATATGCAATATTGCAAGTTTTGCCTTACATTATCGGCATAATTCAATCCTCTGGCCAGCAGCTCGTTGATTACAGCATTAAAGACTCTCGAGCCCCTATAGTAGAGATTGGTTTCCTGCAAAATTGTATAATTGGTTACATATCTTCATTTGGCCATATTATCATCCAAATTATTTTGATTATCTCATTATATATATAGACATATATTATACGGTATGCTTACTGGATCGACTTCATCTACGTCTCCAAGGAATGAGGAGCCATCACAATACATAACATGCACTCTGTTCCAATTATAGAAATCTGAAATTCATGTGAAAAATCAAAACCGTCTATCATCTATATTTATTTTAATTTCTTTGCAAAATATATGAAAAAATAATATTAACTTGTAAACAGGGTCAATGTTATAGCATTGATGATTAGTTAATATTAAACCTGGATTGAATGTTCTGTTTTGGTCCAAAATGCCATCAAAAAAGATAGTTGTATTCCATTTCAAACTGCTTCCCAAAGGAAATTTAGCTCTATCTGCGCAAGAGGCTGTGGCGGCACACCATCCACCTCCCTTAAAATAAAAAAATAAATTTACGAATAAATAAATAAATAAATAAAATATAAATGAGAACTACAAAACTAACCTGTAGATAAATAAGCCAGTTGTAGGATCCGTAGCCCGAACCCTGATCCATCGCGTAGCCCGGTGGACTCCCATCCAAGCAAACTGTTTGAAAAAATAATTAAATGTTTTAAGTACCTTGTTAATTTGGGTAATTATAGTAAAGTACGTAAATGCGTTATTATGTATTTGTAAGTGATTTAATGGTATTAACACTTTTTTTTACCCGCGCCTTCTGATACAGCGCCTGGTATGAGAGTGATATTAACGCGAGCACCACCAACAACTTTTAGCAGCATATATATAATCAAAAGCGAGAAAACTCTCAAGCTTTGATAATCCATTATGAAAAGTGAAAAGGAAATGATTTGAAGGGATGTGTAGGAATTAAATTAGAACAGAAGAAAGCAAATGATTTGAGTGTAGTAATATAGAAATTGAATAGAGGAGGCACCCATTTTATAGGTGTGGAGAGCTTTTTTACCCATCACACGTCTTTGTCTCATTAAAATTTAGATGTTAATTCTCATAAACTTTATAACATTTTTTTTTTTTTGGTTTATCTACTACTTTGTGAGATTTAAATAGCATAAATATATAATTCTTTATTTTTTTAGTTATTTGTATTAAATCCAAACAAATATAAAATTTAAACACAACTGGAAGAAATATAGTTTATTTATAAATAAATGATAATAAAATATCTCAAAGTAACTTAATATAAACTAACTTAAAATAAATTAAATACAATTTTCATTTTATAAGAAATATTTAATTAAAATAATCATAATGATATGCAAAATAAACCTGTGTTTTGAGACCCGGACCAGCCCGGCGGGTCGACCCAGGACCCGGTCGGCCCGGAGCTGGAATCGGTCCGGGTGGAGTATTTGGACCGGGCAACCAAGGACCCGGTCAAACCCGGTCAAAACCCGGCCGACCCGGCAGAGACCCGGCCGACTCGGGGCATTGACCCGACCGGGTCAACCCGGTTGACCCGGTCCATATATATTTTTTATATTTTTTTTTTAATTTTTTATGTTTTTTAAAAATAAAAATATTTATATATGTTTATATGGTAAATATTTATCACGAGATACATATTATTAACACTTTAATATACAAATTTTATACACAAAACATTTAATTTTGTTACTTTTATGTATATTTATATAACAAAAATACTCTATATATAATTTTAAAAATTTTAAAATTAATTACCCAGTTCAGCAATTGACCCGGTGACCCGATGACCCGAGGACCTGCCCGGGTCGATCACCGGGCCGGGTTTAAAAACTATGAAATAAACTAATAATAATAGTGGAAAATATTTTACGAAGTTTATATTAAATTAATAAAAAGTACATGGTTGTGTTGAATTATAACAATTTTAAATATTATTCTTATGGCAAAATTGAAGTATAATAACTTTTTTAAATCATATGTTTAAGTTTGGAAAATATATAATTTAGAGTGCATTAATATTTTTATTATGTTAGTTTACAAATAATATAAATTATACAATATATATTATTTATAAAATTATATTTGTCATTTCATCTCTTTATTATTTTCAAAATAAAATTTACAAAACAGATTTGTTTTGTCATCCCATATTTTTTATATTTAAATATTATTACTTTTTCGAAACTATTTGTGCTAATACATGTAAATATATTTATACACATATCCCTCTACATCTTAATTAAGGGAAGTTATAGGCTAGATTTCTTACACGTGGTGGCCTTTATCTTTCTCCTATGACTATATGGTCATCCGACTCATCCCTCTATGCGTTTGTAATCCCTCATAAAATATTGCATGTGGCCCACCAAAAAGTCGGAAATCTCTAGGACACTTATGTCCTTGGTTATAGCGTTTTTCATTCATTTTGAGGTGGAAAATGTAGGCAGCAGGAAATTGGATAGACAAGTAATTTAACTATAGTAGCTTAGCCTAAGAGTATCCCTGGTTCGGATTTCAAGTTTTGTACAATATTGGGCCCCTTTTTAGTTTATTTACTCTAATGTTATCTCCAATTGATTTTGTTCACTAAATTTTATTATTTTATTATACATAAAATATATATAATTATATAACGAAATTTAAGAAACACTATAAATTCATAATTTTAACTTGTTTAACAAAATACATTCATTTATAGTGTATATTCTGTCAAAATAATAAATAAAAATAAAACTTAATTTGAAAAAATAAAATTTAAAAAAAAGTTGAAGTGCAGTGAACAAATCAATATTATATTAGCGCGTTTACATTATCATGCGAAAATGTAACGTAAATTAGAGTATATTTATCGCTCAACATCGAAAATCAGTTGCATCATAAAGTAGAGTTGCTCTTAGATTTTTTACTTTTTGCCTGATGATTATGCGAAATTTCAGGATGTGATTCGATATACAATTCTTCACAAAAAACAAGCATCCCGTTTGAATTGAAAAAAGTTGACCTGTCTTGAGCAAATATTTTTTAGACCATATCTGCAGGCGTGGGATCCACCACTATAAAAAGCTAAAAAAAAAATTGGTGGAACATCTTAATGTATCGATTTAAGAGGAAATTTTTGTAAGTCATTGTTTCTCAATGATGACCTGTTATTATAAAATTTTTAACACAATTAGTCAAATATCTCATAAAAAAAAATTATTCATTACAAAATAGGCCGGGAGTCCATATGCTGAAAATGGAGATAATTAGCAGCCCCTAGTGGTCAAACTAATTGCACAAGCAAAACAAATAATTTTTAAACTAATACGCGTGACTTGTTTTACGACAAATTGGTCATCACATAAATAATGTTTGATCAATCTTTGATTTTGAAAACTAAAAGTCGTGTTTTAACAGTACTACGTGGGTGATTTTTTGTCGTATTATTAATTTATTTTATCAATGTTTTTACGTGCGTTTACGAGCATAAGTACTTTTTCAATAGTCTTCTTATGTAGTTCTGGATCGCTTTGTTTAAACTTTGGAAGTATCAATAACAAACACAAATGATTTGGTATTATGGGTCGGTTGTGCGAGTGATTCCTAGTTATACTTATACATGTAAAGAAGGTGAACTGTGTGCAATGTCCACATCATCGCGTCAATTGTCAACTTAATTCCAATGAACAAATGCTTTTATGAACTCTGTGCAATGTCCATATTGTCCATCCTCGGCATAAAATTCCAATGAACAAATGCTTTTATGAACTCTGTGCAATGTCCATATCGTCCATCCTCGGCTTAGTTTAAACGAGCAAACTAATATGCTTTTTTTTTGCCATATATATATGGATGGGTAGAAGTGAGAAATTTGTTCAATTAAATAAATAAGAATAAATTGTAGTCATCAAATCGGATGATGATTCAACGGTTAAAAAAAATGTAAAAATCTTACCCACATTGCGGGTAATAGACCGGAACCGCTGATTCATTGAATCGATCTGTATATATGATCGAGAGTCTGTTCAGAGTTTCTAAAAACACGGCTCGAAATCGGCCCCGGAACAGTTGACGAAGGGCCATGTCTACTAGCATCAAGAAATAAAATTATCAGCTGGCTACAAATTTTTATTATTTTAAGTAATTTATTTATTTATTTGTAAAACTATCCAATAATTCTAGAAACAAACTGAGTTAATTTTAAATAAACGTTATTGGGTAAAATTGATGTGATGGAACAAGTTTATTAAAATTGATGTGATGTAAAAATAAGATAAATAATTATGATATGGAGTGAAAATTATGTTAGATAGAGAGTAAGTTAAAGTTTTTTTTTTTTAAGGTGTGAGTGAGTTAAAATTGATGTAATTTGTGAGAATGATTGATTGTTATTATATAATTATATTGAATGAATTAAAGTCGATGTGATTTGTGAGAATGATTGATTGTTATTATATAATTATATTGATAATATTGATTAAAATTACCAAATTTGAATTGGATTTTGAGTTAGACCGTGAAAAAATATTATTCAATTAGTGAAAATTTAATAATATCATAACCTAATTGTGTTGCAAAATTAGCAAGATAGTCTGGAATGAGATTTTCTGTTTCACTATTCCATTTTGTGTTTCACTTCATTTGATGATTGGCACGTGTAAATAAGATGTCATATTTGCATATCAATCATTCAATTGAATGGAATAGAAAATGAAATAGGAAATTGGAACATGAAATGTAAACTCACACGGCTCAGTTGTAAAATCAATTTAGCCTCTTACAATATCATAATTAGTCAAATAAAATAATCGCTATCATATTAAATCAATCAGTGAGCATGAAACGACATCGTTCTTGGCAAACTCACTGCTACCCTCGAAACAAATCAACAATGCCATTCCACTACATGGTGGCCTAGCTGTGCCACGTGGCAAGAAATGACGTCTATATAAAGGAGTAAAGATTGGTTCAATAAGATGCACCAAAACAAAGAAAAACAGAGCGAATTTATAACTTTGTATTATTGTGAGAAACGGTTCTCTCTACAACTCAATACTTTGTAGTTTGTACTAAAAATGGGTCACATTTGGTTAACATTGTATGTCTTGTTAATTGTCTTATTCAAAGTCCAAAGTGACTCTACGGTTAACATAACCATCATCGAAGGGGCCACAGCAACCGGAGCAGGTACAATGGACGAGTTTCACATTTTTTTTTTTATAACTAAATTTTACTAAAAACACAAATTAAGCTAATGTATTCATTTAGTCTTTTGTCAAAAATATAAGCATTGTACTATTATATATATCTTTAATTTTCTTTGTTTTTTGTTTTTCCAACAGTTTGCTTGGACGGGAGTCCACCCAGTTACGCCATGGATAAGGGTTCAGGCCCTGGAGCAAATAACTGGGTCATTTATCTCGAGGTTGTTCTTTAATTTATTTATTTTTCATTTTGCTCTCCATGACTCTTTAAATAATTATTCATAACCAAATCCTGTAAATATATTTTTCAGCAAGGTGGATGGTGTACTACTATTGAAGATTGTGCTAGAAGAGCTAAATCTTCCGGAGGAAGCAGTTCGAGTTCTTATAGGAATAGTTACAGCTTATCTGGGATACTTGACGTCAACGCCACATTCAATCCAGGTTAAATCAAATCAGTTCATGCAATCACGTAACAATTAATTTGAAATCACATCAACTAATTAATTAATTTATTATGGGTGAAATAATTTTTATTTATTTATTTTTTTAATTCCGTTGTTGGTTTTTGGATATTGTAGATTTCTACAATTGGAATAAGGTTGCTGCTTTATACTGCGATGGCTCCTCGTTCTTTGGCAATGTCGATGAGGTTGATCCGGTGAGTATCTCAAAATATATATTTATATTCAAGCGAGAATTAACACATTTAACAACTTGTTAATATATTGTATTCAATAAATAATATAGCCAAAGAGAAATGTAATTAATTTTGCTCTGTTTTGCAGCAAAACAATCTCCATTTCAGAGGCTCCAGAATATTTAAAGCTATAATCCAGGAGCTGGCGGCAAAAGGGATGGCTTATGCGGATAATGTACGAGTTTTTTTTTCTTTTTTTAAAAAGTTTTTTTATATTCATTTAATTACATAATTAATCAATTAATAATGCTCAAACACTATGCAGATCTTACTTTCAGGGGGTTCAGCTGGCGGGTTAGCCACAATTCTCAACTGTGATGGCCTTCGTTCTCTTGTACCTTACGCCAAAACAGTCAAATGTTTATCCGATTCCGGTTTTTTCTTGCATGCGTAAGCTTCATATTACTAACTCAAACAGCTCAAATATATATAATTTGTTTCTAGTAATTCTTTTTTCGTTTACTTGTCTTCTTTTAGACCAAATCTACCAGGGGTGATGCATAGAGAACAATACTTCAGCGATGTCGTTCAATTACACGTATTGCTCTATCTTGAATCATTACATGACATATATTTCGGACAAATTTTGTTGTTAATTATATTTCCATATGGAATTTGTCCCATGAATGCAGGGACTAGCGAATCTTTTGCCTCAAACTTGCACGTCGAGGATGAGTCCTAATTTAGTAAGAGATATTAACTTATCTCAACAAAGACTTGTTTAAATTGCAATGGTAGAATTTGAGTTTGGATAAGAACTACATTTTGGTTTTATTTGCATCAGTGTCTGTTTCCCGAATACTTAGTCGAAGATATTAAGACTCCACTATTTCTACTGGAGTCTTCGTTTGATCTATTCCAGGTAATAAGCTATTAGTCGTCATAATTAATGAATAGAGACGAACATATATCGAAATATATATATATATATATATCTTTTGGGTACACTAAATCTTAATTCACCTGCAATTGGATTTTTTTCATTGCAGATACAAATTCAATACACACCATATGTAGGTGGTGGAAGACATGAATGGTTTAATTGTGTGCACCTCAGTCTATCATTCTGCAACTCAACTCAAATTGAGAAATTGCAGGGTATATATGCAATTTTTAACATTCATTATCTTCTTAAAGTTCAAATTTTTAAAAGATGATCAGCATTCATTTATATTATCATCTACTTAAATATTTCAGAATTTCACACCACCTTTGTACAAACACTGCAAAATTTGAATTATTCGCCATTCAGAGGAGCGTTTGTACATAACTGCTTTCGCCACGGACATATCATGACAAAGGATGGGTGGACATGTTCACGCGTGGTGAATAACATCTTAGGAAATAAAGTAACGATTTCAAATTGAACTGTCATATAGTATTTGAATTATATATATATATATAACAACATTTTTGTTCTACTTGCAGACAGTTGAAAATGCCGTTCGAGATTGGTATTTTGACGGCAACAATTTTCAGTACATAGCTACTGATAATCTCCCAAGAAACTGTACCAGCCCATTAGATAATGCATTTGATACAAAATGCATGAAAACTCTTTGATTGTTTGTACTTGAATTTCTATCTGTACTAACTACTAAACAAGGTAATTAATGAAATACTAGCTCAAATTCAGCCTCATTCACAACAACTAATTATGTGTATGATTCAAAACAAATTAGTGAATGTATTGTTATTGACTCCAAATCCACATATACAAGTTCTTCATGAAAATGTACATAAAGGTATTATTATTCAATGATCGATTTAAAACGCATAACATCGCTATATATATAGATTTCGGTCAAAATGGTAATTTTATTGGACTGTGGTGCATCTATTATTTTGACAGTCAGCGAAACATTCGTATTGCTCACAGTCCAAACCTATATCGCATGGATACTGTAGACAACGTGTGCTATAAATTGGATCATCGTAATCATGCAGTTGAGCTCGAGCTGCACTTGGATTTTGGGCAAACGACCCGTTTTTTTCAACTTGATATGTGACATCTCCATCATTCCTTACATTACGAGTTGCACCTGTAAAAGAAAACAAAAAAAATGGCATTAATGTAGAGATAATGAAATTGAGATTCATCGAAATCAAATGTTAACACGATATGCTAATGCCATATTAAATCATAATCATGTCAGGGAGGAGAAAGGGACTACCGAAAGCAATAACTTATTTAATTTCATTTTATAATTGAAAAAATAAGTAAAAATCGTATTGTTAATTAACTCTATAAAAATATTGAAATGTCATCTAAAGATAATTAAAATAATCGAAATTGGAGAAGAGGTGCCAACCAATCGAAGTGATGACAAGGAAGACAACACAGACAAAAACCACTTCAACTTTCATATTTCTTGATTTCATTACAGTTTCCGATAGAGCGAGAAAAGAATATGAATCAGTACTTTATGTGTAGGGATAAAAATTTTAATATATTTCTGAACATGCAAAACTATAAGCTATTTAAGCATGCTTTAGTTTGTTCCATCAATTTCACATTGCAGAAATTAAAGTGGCTGTTACGCTATTTTATTTATGAGGGAAGTTACATTTCATGTCATTCTCGCGTCATTTTCACCATTGATTAGTGATTTTAAAAATAATTTAAGAGTTCTTAGTTACAAGTTAATGCGCGCAATAAAGGCTACAATATTTATTTATTTTTGTCTTTTTTTGGTAATTTCTAGTGACGTTGTAAATTTATTTATTTTTTTATAAGAAATTTTATAAAACTGTTTGTTGATGGAGACATACTGTTCCAATTATCCATTTAAAACAATTAATACAATACTAAAAATAAATAATCACATGTTTGATGCACCAATAGTGCTATTGCTAGGTAGGTGTGACCAAATGTACATTTAATGGATTTGAACGTGGGATGTACCAATAATTGAGTTAATAATATTTTATTTAGTACTTAATTTTTTTATATTCTTTTGTTTAATAATTGAGTTACCTAATATCATATCTACATTAATTTTTTTATATATTTTTTTATTTGATAATTTAGTTAACAATGTTTCCAAATGTTTGGCGAATATATATATGATAACAAATTTTTTTATACTCCAAAATCTTCAATTGAATTTGTAACGAAATTCTAACACCATATTAAAAATTTTAAATGCCTAATTTTGGGTGATTTATCCAAAATTATGTACCATGACTCATATAGCTGAGATGATTTATATTTTTCTAATCTTTGTTTTAATAATAATATTACAAAATTATTGTAGACTAATTATGTTTTACAAATGTTTGATATGAGAATTTTCCGTTACCGTGAATCTAATAACTTTCTTCATACATCTCTATAGATATGCATCCCAAATGTTTGGCGAATAGATGGTAACAAATTCCCGCACATTCTAAAATCTTCAATTGAATTTGTATTCTTTTTCTTTAATTTGACAGTGGATCAATGCCGAGTTAGCAATTTTTTTTTTTTATAATTGAGTTAACAATGTTTTATTTGATAATTAACTTTTTTATGTTCTTTTGTTTGATAATTGAGTTAACAATGTTTTTAGTTTTTTTTTGTGAATATATGGTAACAAATTTCTTCACTCTAAAATCTTCAATTGAATTTGTAACGGAATTTTAACACCTTAATCTAACGGGATTTCTTCCATTTTATTTTGTATATTCTACAATACTAAACTCTTTTACTTATTTTGTTCAAATTATTTTTTTCATGCACTATTGTTGTACACGGGTGTCGTACTAGTCATTACATATAATCCTTTATAAGTATATACATGATTCATTAATTAATTATAAATATATTGTAGTTGTGAATAAATATATAACTAGTACAACACCCATGTATTACATGGGTGGGGACAGTGCCTCATCCCGGACCGTTCATGGACCGATTCATAAAAGTGGGATCGATATCCAGACAAGTCAAATTCAGGACCGTCCCGGACCGCGCCCACCGCAACTATAAATAATCAACATATTTATATATAATCCGAACCTAACTATTTTTGGATTAGAAATAAATTAATTCTATCCAAGCCTAAGGGCACTTGCATTGCAGTGTTTAATTTGAGCGTTTAAACGCCCTTGAGCGTTAAATGGGATGGGGCGCATTCAATAATGCGGGTCCCCCATCTGCTGTTCAAGGTCTTGAACGGTATTACTTCAATTTTTTTTTTTTTTTTTTGTTGTT
>BKCP01004361.1:445226-457726 GCA_008636005.1 Striga asiatica | reverse complement strand
GTTTAAAATGACACTAAGATTGGTTCCTCCTATTTTGTAACATATTTTATAATTCATATCATATAATAGTATTGGTAATTAAATTTAATAATAATTAATATTTTTAATTAGTATATATAATATTATTATATATATAATTTAAGTTTTATTTATAAAGATATTTTAGATATGCAATATGGATATCCAAAAGAAGATCGTCATACGATATGACTAATTTAATATATCAAAAATTGATAAAGAATAAAAAAAATTATCACGTTTTAAAATAGGTGTGTATAAAAGTTCAAATCTACACGGACTACCCCAAAGCATCAATTTTTGACACATAAAATTTCGGATCACCAAAAATCAACTTACAGAATCACGAAGTATTAGAAGTTGACTCGGTGTTGGGCAGACGAGCTAGGTGCAACGAGCGCTGGCGGGCGCACTGGTCGATAGTAGACGGTGCATCGGCTCGCGGTGCTGCTGCTGGCGACGGGCGTGGGTATGCTCGACAATGGGGGCAAGGTTTGTGCGTGGGGAATGCAGTGCACTCGGTGTGTTCGGTTGGTATTGGGCTCGCTGGGCACGGGTCCACCTGGTGTTGACCAGGCCAACTGGTCGAAAACTTTTTGATGAGTTTTCTGGCGAGTTCCCAGGTATTTCAGACAGCGTTAAGCATATTTTTTTTAAAAATGAGCTAAAATAAGCCACTCAAAATCACATTAAATAACCACAAAAATGTACTAAACAACTCTCTCACACTTAGCATTTTGTTTGTCCCCAAGCTAACAACATCACTCAAGTTTTGAAAAGATAAATTAATTTACTCGTTTTCAATGTTTCAATGTGTTCCTTACCCCGATAATTCTCATACTCGGAATCCGACTAAAAAGTACGTTCCTAAAATCTAGAAATATATATACAATATAGAATCATACAAAATAAAATACGTGAAAGTTCTTCCACACGTGGCCGACTCATCACAGGTCAAATTTAATTTAAAATTATCACACTTGAAATAACAATACAAAAATAAGTAAATCCACATTTCTTCTTAATATTAATGAGAATAACTACAGTTTCGTTACGGAATCATTCATATCTTTAACTGGGCTATACTCATTCCCAATTTTATATCTATGCAATGATTCGGCCAACTCGCAGGAAAAACCCCGTAAGATTATTATTTCCCATTTTCTTAATTGATAACCCCAAATAACAAATAAATAAACTAAATTCCAAAGAAACAAAAAAATGGAAAAATTGGATCTATGTTCAATGAATCACACCTAGTAAGAGTAAGAAAAAACCTTTTCCTTTGCTTCGGCATGTCATCACATATGAAATAACGGATTAAGGAAAAGTCTTTTGCTTTGCTTCGTCGGATAATGTGCAACTTCAAATTGTCAATTAGATAATTTTTCTTTCATTCATGAGATTACTATTTCCCATTTTATTAATTGATCTCAAATACGAAATAAATAAATTTTCCTTTCCTTCATGAATCTTGAAAAGAAAAAATAAAGTTTGGTAATTATTTTTTATTTTTTTTCACTTTTTTCTTGGTACTCATCAATTATCGATTTAATATTATATTAACATGTGAACAAAAGGAGGAAAATGTTTTAAATTCATATTATATGACCGAAAGGAAGATGATCAGATATAAAATATCACACGCAACACGGTAACATCACACGTTATCTCTAAAGTACACCAATAAATACATATACATACACGGCCCAACAAGCGTCTTTTACAATTTTTATTTCTCTGAATTTATTGGTCCAAAGACTCCAAACATAGCAACGACTTAAACTGGATTTCTGATTGACCTGGGCTGCCTTTAAATCACCGGTTCATCGGCCCAATTATTTTTATCACTTAATCAAGTATTGAGTCGGGTATTAATATTTAAAATTTTTAAATTGTAGTATTTTATATTGTTTTTATTCTATAACGATACATAAAAATAACAAAAATAAATAATGTATGCGCAAAACTAATATTTTGAAGAATCTAGAAGATTCTATGAAAGCAAAACACGCATGACACAACCATTTCAGCTAAAAGTAGTATAAGAATAAGGTATTGATCCACTATTTTTTATATTTGATTACATTTATTAACTTTACATAAAATTTATTCACGCTTTTAAAAGTGTCACGTGTTGAATTTGATATCATGAAATCACTCACGAAGTCACGATGCAAGATTCAATGCGTATGTAATTTCAATACATGACTTTTTTTTGAATGCAACGTTTTCGTGGAATTTTGTGACCGAAAACGTTTACGTACTCTAATTTTGAATGTGACGTTTTTTAAAATGCAATTTTATTATTATTGATTTTAGCTGTACAAAATGTAAGCGTTGTAAAAATATTCAATACGCTACGCTTTTATATATAAAGGAGTAAAGATGTTCAAGGAGATGCACCAAAGAGAAAGAAAAACAGGGCAAATATTAGAGAAGTAAAAAAAGGAGCCTTGTCCTTAGAAATTATTGTGATTAACACTTTTCTCTTTCCCAACAACGCTTTTATAGAACAATGAATCGTGTTTCTTTAACCTTGTTCACATGTTTTCTCATTATCTTACTCAAAGTTAAAACAGACACTGAGGTTGATGTAACGATACTCGAAAGTGCTACAGCAATTGGAGCAGGTAATAATCATTATTATTGTTATTTTTTATGTAACTTACTCTGAAGCAAACAAAATGTGATGCAAACTAAATTTTATTGTGATATTCAATTTTCATTTTATCTATATTTCTTTATTTTCGACAGTTTGTTTAGACGGTAGTCCGCCAAGCTACGCTATGGATCAGGGCTCTGGCTCTGGAAGCAGTAGTTGGGTGATTTTTATCGAGGTTTATTAATTTTCTAAAAAAATGTATTGTTTTCTCTTCATTTTTATCTATTGATTTATGAATTCTAATATTTATTTATATTTCAGGGAGGCGGATGGTGTTCGGTTATAGCTGATTGTGTTACGAGAGCTGGAACTTTTCAAGGAAGCAGCCTGTACAGAAATAAGTTCCGATTTACAGGAATACTTGACGTCAACTCAGAAGTCAATCCGGGTTAAAAATATATGCGCAAATATATCTTTAAATGATTTGAAACAATAATATATAATCAAAGATTTTGTTTGTAATTTCTAGATTCATGCATGAATGCATGGTTAATTAATATGTTTTTGAAAATTTCAGATTTTTACAATTGGAATCGGGTTGCTCTTCTGTACTGCGACGGATCTTCTTTCTTTGGAGATGTTGAGTATGTTGATCCTGTAAGTATGTTTTTACAATAATATTCAACAAAATGCTAACCAATTTTTAACATTTAATTAAAAAAAAAAAAAAAGTCAGTAGTTACACTATTTTTTGCAGCAAAACAAACTTTACTTTCGGGGCTCCAGAATTTTCAAAGCTATAATCCAAGAGCTGGTCGCGAAAGGGATGAATTTTGCGGATAATGTATTTCATCTCCTCCAATAATTTTATATGAAATGTTATTTTATTTTTATCTAATAACATAATCAAATTATATGATGTAACATTATGCAGATTATATTTTCTGGGGGCTCAGCTGGTGGCTTAGCAACAATTCTCAACTGCGATACCCTCCGTTTTCTTGCACCCGATGCAAAAAAAATTAAATGTGTATCAGACTCTGGTTTCTTCTTGCAAGCGTAAGTCTCGTACAACTAACTAATTGAACAGCTCAATATATATTGGACAAAACTGCAAATTTTCAACTAAATAATAAGGAACTGTTACTGATTTTTTTTATTTTTTTTATTTTTTTTTTGGTTGGATTATTGTTTTCTTAATAGTCCAAATCTACCAGGGGCGACGCAAAGAGAAACTTATTTCGGGCATATCGTTCAGCTACATGTAAATGTGACCCTCTAATTTCATATTTATGTCAATGTTAAGAGAGCACATTTTAATTATTGAAATGCTAAATAAATAACAATAGAAATATTAGATTCTTGATCGATATTTATTGATCTTATGTATAAATGTCTCTCCAGGGACTAGAAGATTTTTTGCCTCAATCCTGCAGGTCTAGGATGAATCCTGGTTTGGTGAGAGATAATAATAATAATAATAATAACTAATTTTAGACTCGAGAAGAAAAAATTATTGTTTAATTCCCAGAGATAAAAGGTCGGTTAATTTGAATTGTAACAATTTGATTTATGTTAACAGTGCCTTTTTCCTGAAAATATTGTTGAAGATATTCAAACGCCTCTGTTTCTCATTGAGTCGTCATTTGATGCATTCCAAGTAAGTTAGTTAGTTATAAGGTAGTCTTAAAACATTTTGAAATCCACATTTTTCAAAATATATATATATATGTGTGTTGCAATTGAATTTTGTGAATTGCAGGTAGAAAGCCAATATACACCATATGTTGGTGGTGGGAGAACAGAATGGTACGATTGTGTGAATGTGAGTCTATCGTTATGCAACTCGACTCAGCTGGAGAAATTGCAGGGTAATTAACGTTACTCTTTTTCAGTACCGTTAAATTTGAAAAAAATATTCACATAATTTTTACCGTTAATTTCAGAATTTCACACGACATTCATACAAACACTCCAAAATTTGGTGTATTCGCACTCCAGAGGAATGTTTGTCCATAACTGCTATCGACATGGCCAAATCCTCGCAAACGATGGCTGGAAGTTTTCCGACACCTTGGAAAATAAAGTAAAAAGTTTTGTTAATTATTTTCACTTGATTAATTAACTTTAGGTTGATATTTGAATTTTATCCAAAATATGACAAAATTATTAATCATCATTTAATCTTTACTTTCATATCTGTATGGGTTGTACTTTGCAGACAATTGCAGATGCAATGAGGGACTGGTACTTTGATGATGCAGATGCTTTTGTTTACATAGATACAACTAATTCTCCAAGGAATTGTACTCTTTGACTCTTTGTTTACATAGTAATATAACTGAAGACCAACAGTTGTTGAATAATAGAGCCATCAATTATTTGGAAAATTTTCCCTCAAATTCGAACAAGCAGTTTTACTATGGGTATGTAATTATTAAATATATTTTAATTTTTTATCTAAGAATTTGTGGCCATATATGTCTACTGCAATGTGTTTATCACTATGGAGAATTGGAGAACAACTGCTATTTTATGAGGTTGGTGAAGGACTCATAAATACGATTTTTAATGCAATGTATTTAAGTATAAAATTAAATGTTCCCTCATTAATAAAATTTTAAAACGTGTGTTATTTTTAAATCTATAAGGTAAGAGTCCATTCCCATTCATAAATTTGTTGTAAAAGAAGGGGAATTTTTTATCCCTCCTACACGATTTTAAAAAATTACAAGTCTACCATACACATGCAATTAATTGTGACTTATACCTAAAAAATAATAGTTATCTACATTAATGCATAATGGCAGTTACCAATTAATTCTAACCACTCTCCACGTGCATTTAATTTGACTGATTCAGTTACCATATCAATTCAACTTTCTCTTCTTCTTTTGCATGTGATTTGCGTCCATTTACCAAAAAATAAAAATGCTTTTTGAATTTTATTTTTAAAAAAGTTACGCAAATAATCACAAAAAAAATGTGTCAATTAAAATCAAGGTATATTTTTTACTCCTACCAGGTATATTTCATATATACTGTACATATATTGATCATATACTGTACATATACCACAACACAACACAAAACAGTAGACTCCATGAAAAATATACCAAAAATATACCTCAACCCAACACAACACAAAATAAATCGAATCATCCGAAATCATCCTGAAGCAAAAATATACCAGAACACAACACAAAATATACTGAAAATATACTGAATATAAATCATCCTCCAGAAATCTCGTCGAGGGAGTAGGACTCGGTGGAGAATGGGTCGGCGTTGAAGGGGACGTACTTGGTGGAGAAGCCGTTCGCGGATGTTCTCACCTGCGGGGCGGCGGCGGTGGACCTTGGAGGGTTTTGTGTGAGAAAAGAGAGAAAGGACAAGAGAGAGGAGGGATAAAGGAGAGAGAGAATGAGAAGTTACCATGTAATTAGGGGGAAGAGGAGAGAGAATGAGAAGTTACCATATAATTAGAAAATTAGCTTTATGGGCATATATGCAAATAAATATAATAAATTTAGTTAATTTGTAAATAATTATATAAAAAATATAATTATGTAATATTTTTATATTGTTTAAGTAGAGCGTGCAAATTCCTCTAAAAGAAGTGGACAAAATCAAGCAGGCTTAACATCTAAAACAACTTAAAAGGCAATAGTTACGAAAGTTGAAGTGGTCTTCAACTCTTCATATGTGTTATCTTCCTCATCATAACCACAATTGGTTAGCATCTCATCACCCCAAGCATATATGCTAATGTAACTAAACCTGTACACTAGCTATAGTTCTAGCATTCAGATTCGATACAATAAACTTGATGTAAATCGTGAAAGACTTGAATATGTGCATTTGGAGTCATCAATAAGAACAATACGCTAATGTACGAATAATGAGCTATTTTTTTAATTCTCGTAATGTAATTGTTATGTATGAGTTGTAATGCTTTGTATAGTCACTATGATTTTGGCAAAATAGTTTTTTTGTCCCTTAATAGACCATGTTTTCGCTTTTAGTCTCAGTAAAGGTCCATTTTAAAATAGTCATCCAGGTGAAAAAAAATTAGTTTTTTGCTCTAAAGTGCGTGTAGTAGGTCAGGTGAAAAAAAAAATTAGTCATCCAGGTGAAAAAAAATTAGTAGGTACATCTCTTTTTTATAAGAGGTCGATTGTTTCGATACAACATTAGCTTTATTTAAAAAAAAAAAAAACCCAAAATATTGAACCGATTGAACAATTTACAAAAATTAGTATTAGTAATTTATTAATTTAATATATATTTCGGTATCTTTAATGTGCACTTTAACCCACAAAATTGCGCNCTGCTCATCCGGCGCCACCGCCCGCTACTTGCCGCTTGATGTTTGGACAATGGCAGCTCCGAGAAAATGCCAGAGTGACCTTGTCGATCACTAGGTGCAGCAGTTTGCGGCCGCTGGCATCGTACTCGACGGCGACCTCGTCCCTCCAGCAGTTAGATTGTCCACGAAATCAAGACCTCAGATGACGGCGGCGTCGCAACGACGTGGACGGTGGGGTCCTGTGATAGCAGGAGGGCGGTATCTGGTCGTGATGTTCGACGGCGACGGTGATTGTTGGCTATGGCGGCGGCGACGAGACTGTTGTTTATGCCGTCGCTGGTGGCGGTCTGGCGCTGCGCAGCACCGGTAATAATGGTTGTCGGCATACTCAATTTGTGTGTGTGTGTTTCGCGACTATGTGTGTGTGTTTTTCTGTGATTGTGTGATGTGTGTGAGAGAGGAGAGAAAGTGAAAAGGTGAGTGTGTTGTGTGTGAGAGAGGGGGATGGGTAGGTGACGAGTGGGTGTGGTGGATGGTGGATGTGGATCCTACTGAGTTGGCATTATTTATAGTGACTAATTTACTTTTAATTTGTGGTCAAATATATATATTTGACTATAATATTACTATTTATTTACTATATTGATATTAATGATTGATAATTATTTATTAAAGTTTGACTTGATCATAACTATTAATGGGATGAATCTAATGATTCATAATCATTCTTATTTCTTTTATTGTGCTTCATTCTTATTTGAACGCACTTCTAAATATAGAAAATATAATATTACTTTGATAATCCTTGTTTATTAAGGAAATAAATCGAAGTGTTAGACAATAATATGGAAAATAAATCAGCGTTCCAAGTACCAAATCTTGGTAATACACTGTCTCCTGTCAACAATTCAAAATTTCAACAAAATAAGCAGATTAATAAAGGAAAGAACGTCGACTAATTAGGAATAGGAATAAGAATTAACATATAGATAACGACATAAATGGGAAAAGACCCAAAAGTAGAGCGGAGCGCATGCATTGCTCATTTTTTAGAGGAAACACCAAATCGTACAATTTAAGGAAAATTCTAGAGAGAGAAACGAGTTTGCAGAGTATTTTTCAACAGTCTGCAAAAAGTCCTATTACTCAAGAAAGATATTTTTCTGTCGTTCAAAATTTTTTGTGAGCATTTTAGAGATATGAGTTGTGATTTGAGTAATAAAGAGTGGCCTCCGTATTTGGATGAATATGAAAAGCTCGTTATTCGAATGTCCACGCCAAGGTCATCTTGTTAATTCCATCTTAGTCCTCTCTTTGTTGATTTACTGGTTTTTACATTACATTTGGCTGATTTTTTTTCTAGAGTAAAGTCCAATTGTTCAACATTTTTACTCTTTTGCAATCCTAAGACAACCCATTTTTTTTTTCAGGGTCATTATCGACAATGGCAGCGGCTCTAACGAGACCAGGCTAATGGTAACTTTAATATTCCAGACCCAATCGGTTTTTATTCGAACATTTTGTGTATATTTTGTAGTAATATTTAATTTAATTTAATTTTTTGCAGATTGATAGTGCCAGAAAACATGGGATCCTTCTAGAAGCCGTCCAAGTCCTGACGGATCTCAACCTGTCGATCAAGAAGGCCTACATCTGCTCCGACGGCCGGTGGTTCATGGACGGTGAGTTTCCCCCACGCGCCGCCTTAACTGCTCTATAAAATTATTCTTACAAGTAAAAACGATTTCTAACTCTGTTTTTATTCTCATTAAATTCCGGCAGTTTTTCATGTGACCGACTTGAATGGAAACAAACTAACCGATGACAGTGTCCTAGGCCGCATTCAACAGGTAATTCATTAAATAGTAAATACATCATAATAATGACATAAACATTATCCAAAAAAAATAAAAAATAATAAAATAATGAATTACCCTGTTTTTTGCAGTCGCTCGAGACTGTCCACTACGGCCAGCCCACGAGACCCAAGGGCCCGACGGCCTTGGAGCTAACGGGCACGGATCGGGTCGGGCTTTTATCCGAGGTTTTTGCCGTGCTTACTGAAATGAACTGCAACGTGGTTGAAGCTAAGGTGTGGGCCCACAATGGCCGGGTCGCGTCACTGATTTATGTCAAGGACCGCCACACAGGCTGCCCGATTGAAGACGAGGATAAATTAGACGCGATTGGGTGCGTAATAAGGAACGTGCTTAA
The DNA here is from genome assembly GCA_008636005.1 of Striga asiatica. Lineage (NCBI taxonomy): Eukaryota > Viridiplantae > Streptophyta > Magnoliopsida > Lamiales > Orobanchaceae > Striga > Striga asiatica. The sequence continues at coordinate 448,580 of BKCP01004361.1, read as the reverse complement.
GGGGGACGATATTGACACGATTTGGAGCGCGAAAACCTCAGTTTCGTGTGCCGTGACTCATACGGAGAGGAGGCTACATCAGCTGATGTTTGCCGACCGAGACTACGACAAGGAGGCCTCGGGTGGACCCGGTTCGTGCCCGAGTGTCTCGGTTAGGAATTATTTGGAGAAAGATTATTCGGTCGTGAATGTTCAGTGTCGGGACCGGAACAAGCTCTTGTTTGATGTTGTTTGCGCGTTGACCGACATGGATTACGTCGTTTTCCATGCCACGGTCGACACGTCGGAGGATTCGGCATCTATGGTACTTTCCTTTTTAAGTGTCATTATTTTCAAATTTGAACTTAAAACTTTTGTGGTGCGATATTTTGTTGTGTAGACCTCTCTTTGGATTCGGCTGTATATATAGTTGCTATAGCCTGGCTGTTACTAGTTGTTTTCTGAATTGTAAATATGTGTGTATTTATAAAATCTGTAGCTGTTAAACTTTTGTATTTTTGTTGTGTTAGTGATTTAAGTTATTGTTTCGATTCAGGAATTTTTCATCAGGCGTACGGACGGAATGCCGATTAGCTCGGAGGCCGAAAAGGAGCGTTTGATACTCTGTCTGCAGGCTGCGATCGAGCGTAGGTCATCGAAGGTATCATTTTTTCTTTAACATGTCCTCCTTTTTTTTAATAACATTGGTTAATTGTTATTTAAATGTTGTTTTCCCGCCTTTTTTTTATCACGCAGGGCGTGAGGCTCGAGCTTTGTGCGGCCGATAGAAACGGGCTTCTAGCGGACGTGACACGAGCTTTCCGTGAAAATGGGCTAAGCATCGCACGTGCGGAAATATCGACATCTTGGGATATGGCTCGAAACGTATTCTACGTGACGGATGCAGTAGGGAACACGGTCGACCCTGAGATTGTAGAGTTGGTGAGAGAAAAGGTCGGTTTTGAGGATTTGAAAATTACAAAAACGCCCTCCGAGTGTGGTCGGAAGATCGAGAGGGAGTCCCCACGGATGGGGACAGGTGGCGCCGTTATGCTTTCGATCGAGAGCATGGTAAGGAAGAACCTGAATTATCTTGGGCTGATTAAGTCTTGAGGTGAAAAAGTCATATAGATGGATTGTGTTCTTGATTGAATTAATGGGCATTTGTACATTCATAGTGAAGGAAATTTAGAGACAGGGACTAGGTGAAGTTAGTTTGGATTGTACATAAATAGTAAAGGGAATATCACTTTTGGAGGGAAGGGAAAAATTGAAAATAGTTAAATGAGTGGCAGATATAAAGAAAACTGGAGTTAGTGGGTGTCACATATGAAAATCCTTTTGGACATATTATCTTGGCATTATTATTTTTTTTAGTCTCATTTTAGTCTATTGACCATTTTTTTCCTTCTAAATAGTTGTTTGTTTATTTAATTATATATTCTGTTGCCTGTTGTAAATTACTAGAGTTACTAGCCTGGGTTTTCGTGTTCAAATTCATTCGTTAGAGACGGGTCCCCCTAACAATAGGTGTGTTTGAGGTTTTGCCATTTTTTGCAGTTCATTGACTTCGTTGAAAGGGACACAGTAGAAATCAAAAGCTGTTGTATTTATGCACTTTCTAAAAGGCCACAAACTGAAAATGATCTCATGACTATGACAACGTTGACACCAGAAAATGCTCGTTAAAATAATGGTGAAAGTTTTTTCTAAGCACGGAGTCAATCTTGGAGACCTCGGAGTCGAATAACTAAAGTGATTTTATTCTCAAGATCACTAAATTTTTCTAAGTATGGCGTTAATATGGAGACTTCGTAGAAGAACGATTGAAATGATTTTTTCTTACAATTGTAAATTTTTTCTAAGTGTTGAGTCACTTTTGGATACCTCACTGCAGTGGCGAAACCAGGATCCCAGCACGGGGAGAGCCCAGATTCATCTTCTTCCGGGCCTCCGGCGGCATTGGAAGGGCGCTCAAAGAGCGCCCTTCCATTTCCAGCCCCTTCGATTGCCTCAACCTCTCACCAAAACTCCCAAATTTTTTTTTTGGGAGGGCCGGCGCCACTCCGACTCTCAATGTGGTTTCGCCACTGCCTCACTGGCAAGTCGACTGATTAAGGCAACTTTAATGTCAATGGCCAAAATTTCTAAGTATGGAGTCTATTTCGGAGACCTCGGTGTTATGTTGATTAAGATGATTTTAATTGCGAGCGCAAGTATAGAATTAATCGTATAGATCTCAGAGGTAGGTTGAGTTTATAGAGTACCAGGTTTTGATAACATTTCAAACATCAAAAAAATGCACAGATCTCAGAGGTAGGTTGAGTTTATAGAGTACCAGGTTTTGATAACATTTCAAACATCAAAAAAATGCGAAGTATGAGTGCAAGTGAAGACGACCCTAGTGTACAAGCCAAAGCAATTAGAATAAGCAATATGAAGAACCAACAATATCGTTATAGCGTTACAAAGATGGTCGTTACAAGAAGTACAAAACATTCCAAGAGATAACAAAATAAGATTACAATATAAATCGATGTACGAAGAAGGAGAAGCGACTATTCCCTCGACGGCAGCCTGATCGGCTATTGGCTCGACCGTCGCGAAGGTGATAGGGGCTTGAGGATTAGCTTCGACAATAGGCTCAACGGCAGTCACAACAACTTCAACAACCTCGATCGCAGGCTCAGAAAAAAGTTGATTGGATTATGTTTGAGTGTAATTATTAGTTTGTATAAAAATAATATTTCAAATAAAATGATTAAAATTGATTTGATGTAAAAGTAGAAAAATGTGATTGGAAATGATAAGAGCATGATTGGATACAAGTTCAATCCAATTTTTTTTTCATTTTTAACTCAACCACTTTTTTTAACTCAACTTTAACTCAACCCACTATCATTAATATTATCAATATAATTAAATAATATCAATCAATCATTCTTACACACAACATCAACCTTAATTCACTATTCATCTACTCACATAAATTTAACAAACTATCACATCATATCTTATCTCTCTTACTTTTACATCAATTTAATTTTAATCATTTTTTTAAATATTATTTTATTATATCCACTAATAACTAACCATACCTACTTTTTCAAATTTAACCAACCCAAATCAAAAATCCAATCAAAACAAAAACAAATTTATATCCAATCATGCTCTAAGTAATTCAAATTATGTTAGTGAATGAATAGTCAATTAAAATTTATGCGATGTGAAGGATGATGGATTGATATTATTTAATTATATTGATAATAATTAGTAATCTTAAGTTAAATTTGACTTGAAATTGAATATTATGGTTGATTTTTTTTTTTTAACAAGCAAACACTTACGGCGTGAATGGTTGCAAGTTAAAACTCC
>BKCP01004361.1:426941-442922 GCA_008636005.1 Striga asiatica | reverse complement strand
CAATCCCGACTGATGTCCCAACATACAGTCAAAAACCTAACGTACTGCTGCTCGTCGAGCAAGCAAAAAATTTGTTGTATGACATGTTTAAGGAAACAGCGATTGCACAAGGTGAACCTCCCAGCACATTCGTTCGTGGCGGCAGGGGCAGCAGCAGCGGGTCTTCTTCTTGCGGCAGTAGTCAAGTAGGCGCTTCGAACTTTCAGGAGTGGTGGGCATCATTAAATCCCTACAAGAATGTTGGCGTTGAAAGGGCAAAGGGAACTGGATACTATGAGCTTGATCACTACCTAACGTCGAATTTGATACTTACGATTGCTCGTGAACCAAGTCCGCCACTCAATTTCGATGTCTTGGACTGGTGGTCGAGAATGCAAGGTATTTATCCTGTTCCTTGCTTGATGGCCAAGGAGATTTTCGCCGTCCCAGCATCTACAGTTGCGGTCGAACAAGCCTTCAGCGAGGGAGGTTACATGCTTGACGCACGACGATCGCGGCTGACGCCCGAAAACCTACAAGCACAAATGCTGCTGATGGAATGGAAAAAAGCCGAACGAAGGATGCAAACAGCTATGTACGTAGATGACGAAGCAGACGACGACGATGACGCATCTGATTTTACGAGTACGACGAGTGGTGGAACCGGAATAGGAGATGACGAGTATGACTATTAGAGACCACCAATCGTGTACAGGTAAATAAATCGAAAGAACTACGTGGACTTTGATTCCCAATATAAGGGATACGTAGGCAACTTAATTGCCATTTATAAGTTAAAATATCATTTTTTTCCCAAAACAAAAAAAAAGTTCAAGTTATATGATATTTTAACTTAATAAATGTCAATTAAGCTCAAGTCCAATTTTTTTTTTTTTTTTTTTTATATATCAATTTTAAAATATGTAAACGTGAAAAGAATTAATTTTCCTGTAGAAACATTGTTCATTAATTGAGGCAATAATATCAATTAAAATAAGTTAAATTAGATCAATAGAAGGATGTTCTATAATGAAGACAATCGCAGTATCTTAACTTAAGTTAACAAGAATTAATTTGCCTCTAGAAAACATTGTTCAGAAATCCAGACAATAATATCAATTATTCCAATAATGCCCCTCCCACAATCTCCGTTGTTGTATTCTAGACGTATTAGAGAGTGCGACGCAATATCAACAACGGAGATTGTGGGCGTGGCGTTATTGGCGTAATTGATGTTATTAGTCAATTTTTGGAATTTCTTGAGCTGTAACTAAATTAACAAAAAGTACTTGGACTTTTTGACACACCACTAATACGTCGGCACCTTAATCCTTCAGTTAAAATATCAATTAAAATAAGTTAAATTACATCTTTCAGAAAATATTGTTCAGAAATCCAGACAATAATATCAATTATTCCAATAATGCCCCGTCCACAATCTCCGTTGTTGTATTCTAGACGTATTAGAGAGTGCGACGCAATATCAACAACGGAGATTGTGGGCGTGGCGTTATCGGCGTAATTGATGTTATTAGTCAATTTTTGGAATTTCTTGAGCTGTAACTTGTAAGTAAATTAACAAAAAGTACTTGGACTTTTTGACACACCACTAATACGTAGGCATCTTAATCCTTCAGTTAAAATATCAATTAAAATAAGTTAAACTACATCAGTAGAAGGATGTTCTATAACGGAGACAATCGCAGTTGGCGTCGTTTACAGGGTTCTTACATGCTCAACAGTCTTCCAACATAGCAAGAAAGCTGCAGTCTTTTTCACACACCACTAAAAATAATTTGATACAATAATCTAATAGTTTTAGTGTGTGTGGAAAAGACTGTGGCTTTCTTGCTGTGTTGGATGATTGTTGAACATTTAAGAACCCCGTAACCGATGCCAACAGCAATTGTTTCCGTTATAAAACATCTTTCACAAATTTAAACAATAACATCAATTACATCGAGTATGCCACGTCCACATTCTCCCATTGTGGATCCGGCTTCTCACTCTCGCATACGTCTACAATATAACAGTTAGAGTTCTACGACACAGGCCGACATACAAATTCTTCAATACTTGAATTTTGTTGAAGTTTGTTTGTGTATACTATCTCTATATTGTTGTATTGTAGGCGTATGAGAGAGTCAGAAACAGCATCCACAATGAGAGAATGTGTGCGTGGCATAAACGGTTTAATTGATGTTATTGCTTTCAACTCTAATTGATAAACTTTTCAAAATTCTTAGAATTGAAATCCACAATGAATCACGACCTTAAAAAACGAATGCCTAATATTGAAACTTAAAAGAACTACGTGGACTTTGATTCTCAATATAAGAGGTACGTAGGCACCTTAATTGACACAAATATAAGGGGACTTTGATTCGCAATCGTTTCCGTTATAAAACATCTTTCTCAAATACATATGTTAATTCAACAGTATCTTGAGTTTCATCAACGTCATCATGCAATCCGACTTCAATACACAATCTGGAGTAATATATCCGTTCTTTTTGTTAGTATCCTCAAGCATGTTACTTAATAGATGTTGTCCAAGTTATCGTCTTTGCTGTGCAAGATGTTGATACTATTATCCCACAGTCCCATACGGGTACATACCTTTTCATCCATAACTGGTACTGTTGGATAATGCTATCAAATTAATGTTAAATGTTGATGACTCAACTACAACTTTACCATTACATTATTTTGCGTTCCTCTGCTCGACGTTAACTAAGAATTCAAAAGATAACTAAATATGTATAAACGTTCTGTTGTTTGTGCCATAGCAGGCGTAATCTAGCATTGACAGCATAATATGTAATGGAGAATATTGACCTGATATCATTGTCCTAAATGAAGTTAATGTTTTGAGTTCATCTTCTAAAGTTCAAATATTAACTCAAAAACATTAACAACAAAAGGGATTGTGATGTCACGTCAATATTCTTTATTATGTATTATGCTTTCAATTTTAAATTTCGTCTGCTATAGCACAAACAATAGAACGTTTATACATACTTAGTTATCTTTTGAATTCTTACTTAACGTCGAGCAAAGGAATGCAAAATAATGTAATGATAAAGTTGCAGTTGAGTCATCAACATTTAACATTAATTTGATAGCATTATCCAACAGTACAAGTGATGCGTGAAAAGGTATGTACCCTTATGGAATTGTGGGATAATAGTATCAACATCTTGTACGCCAACGATGATAACTTGGAACAGTTTCCGTTAAGTAACATGCTTGAGGCCGCTAACAAAAAGAACGGATATATTACTCGAGACTGTGTATTGGAGTCGGATTGCATGATGACGTTGATGAAAATCAAGATATTGTTTAACTAACATAGTAAAATTGAATTTCGCAACTCCTACGAAATAACACTATACCGCGGAACCGCCGATCAATCAAAACCGGTAATACATCTCAACATATTTTTTATTTACCAAAAAAAATAAAAAATAAAAAAAAAAAAAAAAAAACCGGGAACCGTCGGAACCGGCCCGAACCGGTCGAAAACCGGCGGGTCCCGGGCCCGAACCGGTCCTGGACCGTCACTTTTTTCGGTCCGGGTCCGGGCCTCGTCCATGAGGACCGTGGACCCGCCGGGCCGGGCCGGGCCGGGCCCAGACCCGGCACCTGGCCACGTCTACTCAAAATCTTACTAAATGTCTGTTATACACAATATTAGCACATCTTTTTTCTATATCAAATCAACTTTAATACATTATCATTTATCCACATATTTTTAACTATCTATCACTTCATCATATCTCTCTTACTTTTACATCTCATCAACTTTAATCACTACATTTTAAATATTATTTAATTATAATTTTTTTCATCTCATTCAATTAACTTTATTCAAAATAATTTATGATCTAATTTTAGTTTTAAATCGTAACTAATCACTTCTTAGGATTCCTTCAGCTTTAGGTACACCAATAATAAAGAGAAATAATTTTATATTTATACAGAAATAATTCATACTTGCAGCACAAATATGGGTTCTATATTTTTCTTTTTAAAAAGGCGAGTGATGGCTGTCCAAGCCTTGAGAAATTTCACTTTTCCCAACCACAAATATTTTTTAAATATTATTCCCACCGGATTCCAATCATTTCTATTAACTAAAATGCATAATTTTTCCCTTCAAATAATTAAGAATTAAAGAGTCCAGTATTAAATAATTTATGACCATTAAGTTGCCATTATTAAAAATCTTATTTCGGACAATCAGAGGAAAGTTAAAATTAACCAAATTATAATTATGAAAGATTAAAAATCCCAAAGCCATTATTCATTTTCAAACCAGTTATCAATAACAGAAAACAAAATAATTCCTTCCACTTTTTCTCTTGTAAAAAAATATTCTTTTATTTTTTTTCTCACAATAATTTAATTTTTTCCAGAAAAATCTTGTTGATCTCCAATAATTTCCAAATCCTAGCCTTTTATTTATGTATTTCTTTTCCTCTGTTTTGCGCTCCTGATTCAAATACTTTCAGCTCTGTGAAATTGTAGCTGCCCCAAGTGAATAAAAATCTTGCTACTGGGTTTTGGGTTTTTCATCCCCTTCTAGAAAACAGATTGAAAAAGAAAAGAAAAAGAAAAAAATGGGATTTTGAAAAAAAAGGTCTCTTTTTATTTGATGAAATAATGGAAGGTACTAATAATGGTTTGCGCGGCGGTGGAGTGACAGTGGTGGGTTCAGGTGTTCCCTCCGAATACCACGTGGCGCCTGGAACCACCAACGAAAACCCACCTCAGGTAACTGGGTCGCCGTCACCTGCGGCCGTGGCCGCAGCTCCAGCACCGGCGGACGCTGCCGGAGGAGTTGGAATTGGGGACATCCCAACCTTGAAGAAGAAAAGGGGCAGGCCTAGGAAGTATGGTCCTGATGGCTCGGTGGCTAAAGCCCTCTCACCTAAGCCGATTTCATCATCGGCGCCGCTGCCACCGGTGATTGACTTCTCGGCTTCCGGTAAACGAGGGAAGGTCCGGCCAGTCACCTTGCCGGCCAAGCGGCAGGAGCCGCTCAGAGTGGAGTGTGACGGTTTGGGTATGAGAAATAGTTTTAGTTACTCTTGTGTGTTCTTATTTATTTATTTGTTTATGATTTTCAGCAGTTTTTGTTTGTTCAAAGCTGTCCTTGCATGCATGTTGGTGTAGGTTGTTTTTTTCTATGTGAGGATCTGTGAATTTTTATGTGAACTTTAAAGGTGAGTGTTTTTGGAGTTTGGAGTATAGAGGGAAGAAAGTGGGGTCTGTGAATTGATGTGTCCAATTTAAAGATCTTGGTTACAAATGGATTATGAGGTGGGTTTTTCTTTGAGTTGGTGTCTGCAAAAAGCAAATCTTGAAATTTTGTGGGCATTATGGAGGACCGCTCATACTTTTGACATATGCGTCTTGGAGGAGCAACATGTGTACATGGATCCACGATGATGTCACGACGTTACATGTGTTGTTCATACTAGAAAATGAAGTGAATAAGGTTAGTTTGGTTTTGGCTAGAGGATTGGCCTTTCTGAACTAAGTTCTTTTGCTCTTTAGTAATAATGGTTTTATTGTCTTCTGGTAATTTGCACTTCCGCAGTGGTTTCATTATAACTTGTATCGAGGCCTTATGTGGTATTGCCTCGATTTTCAATGCACAACTTTTAGTTACTCACAAAATCTGAACAGTTGAGATTCTTCAGATATTTGAAAAATGTGATAATATAATGGCATGAAAAATGATTTACATGCCTTTGGTTGCATGTTCCGAAAATGCCTCGGCATTTGATTAACACCCAACTCGTATACTTGAGATAAAATATCAATTGTCTGTTGTATTATGATGAAATTATTTCATATGAGTTACATTGAGTGGTGGATTGTTATGATGAAAGTATATTGATTAAATACTTGCATATATAGGATGTTCTGTATTTATCTCTATTTCCTTGTGATGGTAGGTTATCCTACTAACGTGCACTTTCCTTGAGATTTGACAAAAGATTCACTATATCCAATTTGGTTTTTTGAACTATTGGCCACTAGCATGTTGCATGAATCTGTTTGCCATTTGCTATTCATTTAATTCATTTCTCTTTTGAATATATTTTCTGAATTTTTTCCCATTTGTCTATTTCATTGTTCCCCTGCTTTTTAAGCGGGTATGAAAGATTCATTCATGTGATTTTCTCTTATTCTTGATATTTTCTTTTTGCAGGCGAATGGGTTTCGTGTTCTGTTGGTTCTGTTGGTGCTAATTTTACACCACATATGATCACTGTCAATACCGGAGAGGTAAGATTTTGTTAATATAAATGATTAAATTCTAATACAACTTTTTTAAGCTTAATATAATTCTCTTATGCTCATATGCTATTAGTTCAGTAATTAACATTCGTTCTTCACGATGCATGTTATTTTCTTTCCTCCTTTTACCTTGCTTATCGCATTGTTAAGCAAAAAATTAAGGCTTCAACATTCTGCATTTTTTTGAGGTTTTTAGGACATCACAATGAAAATCATATCATTCTCTCAACAAGACACCCGGGTAACATGCATTCTCTCGGCCAATGGTGTAATTTCGAGTGTCACTCTTCGTCAAGCTGATTCTTCTGGTGGCACACTGACATATGAGGTGATTCAGTTAAGCTGGAAATTATGCTTGCATAAGTATAATATCGTATACTTCTATTGTATGTCCCTTTGTTATTTTTCCAATTAGTAATAATCAATACTTCCTCCTATTTTTAATAAATATCGTTTTGAGAAGTTGCACAGTAATTAAGAATCATTTTTTTGCCAATAATAACCCTCATTAAGGAGGATAGAGATGGATATTTTGAGAAAAGATGAAGAGTGAATATGATGAGAAAAGATGGAGTGAATATGAAAAGACGTAGTGTATTTTATTAGCTAGATGAGGATAATAATGGAAAAATATGTATAAAAGATCCAAAACGACATTTATTTAGTAAATTGTTGACAAAGCCAAAATGACATTTAAAAAACATAGGAGGGATTAATAATTATAGTAAACGTGTTTTCTTGTGAAGTAGATTGTGTTGGGAAGCTTTCTAGCGGGCAGCCCGCTGGAGCAAAAGACGAAAAAACACAAACCCGAATCAGTGACCATAATATCGGCTGGCTCTATCCCAATAGCCAATAATCTCGGATTTGAAGATACATACAATAGCTCCCCATCTTTCCGTGGAGATAACTGGTCTTCAATAAATGTTACTTTAGCTGAATAATTGACCCGTGATTGGAATGGACGGACGAGATCAAGATTCTCCCTCAGTTGGTTGCATGTTTTAAAAAAAGAAAATCCTAGCCATTTTTTCTCAATTGTGTTCTTTTGATGCTGTAGAGTGAGTTTCTCGTGCTATTGCTTGGCCCTTGGCTTTTATTTTGACTTGCTTTCGTGTTTGAAATTTTGGTTGGTGATCGAGCATTGGTAAATGTTAAGTAGCAATATTGGAATGGCTGAATGGCTTGTTTATGCTGAAAAAATATGAGTTAACATGTACAAGAAGCTCTCTTTACTCTCTTTAGTGAAAGTTGTATCGGTTTTCCTGGCTGTTGAAGAGCTTTGTGTCATTGTGTGGTTGTCAGTGTACATTTGAACATGATTTATAATTGTGATTTATAAATAGACGTTTTGGACAATTTGGAACTGACATTGTCAAGAACATTAAGGATGTGTTTGTATATTAAAAAACTCAATCCATACTCAATTAATACTTAAAATTTAACTCAACTCAATTATTCTTAATATTATCAATATAATTAAATAATACTAACTAATTATTCTTAAACAAAACATCAATTTTAATTTTGGTTTGTTATTTATTCACTCACATAATTTTGACTAACTGTCATGTTACATCATATCTTTTATATTTTTACATCAAATCGACTTTAATTATTGTATTTTAAATTTTATTTTGATATAAACACAAAATTCCACTAATAATTAACCATACCACTCTTTTCAAAATTAACTTTGATTAACAAAAAATACTCATTTGAACGGATATATTTATATACAAAAATGCCCTAAAACTTCAATTTACATCCTTTCTTTCACATTTTCTTTCTTTAACTGATCAAAAGTCATGATAGTTTATTAGTTTCTGGAAGTTTTGAGGGTCGTTGAATTTCTCCAAGCAAAATCATCAAAGGAAGAACAAAAGAAAATTGATATTTGGTATTATATATCAGGAGTTCAGGAATGTAAATGGGTGTATTTTTGTTTTGGTTCGATCGGATTTTGTTTTTTCAATTAAAATTGTGAAATTGTAAATTTGATGTGTGTTTTTCTTCATTCACAATCTCAGTTGAAAATGAGATATATAAAATATTTTTTTCACAGAAATACCATTCATCCACTATAGCTATCATTTATTAACTTTATAATACATCCGATTCAACTATTCCATTTTTATTTTATCTTTATTTATTCCTGATTCAGTTATTTTCCATATCTTATGATCTGAGTCAAATTTTCTTTATTTTTTACTTACCCAATTCCCTCAAGAAACTAATTCCATCATGAACTTATTTATACCATCAGTTTACTTTCCCACTTTTAAAAACAATCATACAACTGTGGCACAACTTATATATACATGTCACTCATTCCATGAAGAGCCCACTTTTACTTAATAATCATATAAGTCTAAAATTCGTGAATTGATTACTTATTAGAAGCTATGATCAATACTGTATTAGTGTGCAAAAAGCGGTTATTCAATATTATGATATTTCATAACATAAGTATACATTTATGTTACAAAAATATGACGGGTCGACCAGTTTCATAGAATTTGTGAAAAGAAAAAACTTGAATTGGGCAATCAATCAAGTATAGTTTAGCAAAAAAGCAAAATACAGATTCACAATCATCAATCAACACTCGACTAGAGTCTGCGACTCCCAACACGAAGTCCAACTTGCAACTTACAACATAAGTTTAACCTTAATAGCCGGTGAAAAGCTATATGCCAGTTTGCAATGCTCGTGAATGCTCGTGCCACCGAAGTGAGGGAAGAAAAAGAAAACGACTAATCGTCTTCTTCGAGAGCATTGTAAATCATCCTACAGAAAATAGAAAGAAAAAAAAAATTGAGATTAATGTGTTCTCTCGAGGCTTAAATGAGAATTTATTTTTTATTTTTAAAGAATGTTACAACGATTGAGGACGAGTATGCAAAGTTCACTAACCAGAACAAGCACATGACGATAAGAAGCACAATATAACCTAGCTTGTAAAATCTTTGGTTCTTTTCCCAAGTGAGTTGGTTAAAAATCTCTGTTACATCAACAAGGTGCTGTCTTCGAAGATACCTGGCATGAGAAATAACAGTCCGAGAAAAAAAAAAAGGATAATCACCATTGATCACTAAAAGATCATCTTGAAACAAATTAATCTCAAATAATACAAGCTCATTACTCCAAATGCACGCCAAAAATCATACAAAATATACTTCTGCTAGCTATCTGCATCTCTCACTCTGTGAGACTCAGTTGCTCTATCATCAATAGCCAAACAATTTTTTCCCACAAGAAACCACTAATATGGAAAAATTATATTATCCAAGTGAGTGAACTAAGATTATCTTATGATCCTAGATGTTTACACCAGGAATGAAAATGCAAAAAAGGGTTAGTGGAGTTTCATTTTCGGCAGCCCCATTCATACATAAATTTAAGTTTCACAAGCAAAAGGTTGAAGGCTCTACTTTTTAATGTGAAGAGATTTCATTCTAAGCCGTAAGCTAAGGTGTTTCATTGCAATTCATTCACACAAAGGGATTTGTCTTTCTTTCATTCATGAGTTTGTTTCATACCAATATGCTTCTCTGACTTGGTTTAAATTTTTCATCTTTTGCTTAACCTACTGTTATGACAGCAGAATGTAAATATGCAACCATGTAAAAACACATTGTTCTTCCTATAACATGCAGTAATACTAATAATCTCAATAAGTATGAGCCAACATATGATTTGTGAACATAATTTTTCTCACAAGATTAATTTGACTCAACATTTGAAGCATGGATAATGGGATCTTACAATCGGACATTGTAGTACAGGTATGGAACACATAAAAGTGACATAACCCAATGCCCGGTTATAAGGAAGAGGAAGCATAGAACTCCTTGAGTGATGAATTCTGGCAAAACCACTTTGTTTATTCGAGAGGCTGAGTCGTAAGGATTGATATAATCAAACTCTAAATCCGCCAAGCACATAAGCTGCAATACATGATAATTAGTGTTAAGGAATCAACATGCTATGTGAATAAAACGAAATGCAAAGTGTAAACAGACAAACTTACANCATTACACTAACTAGAATGATAAGTCCATGATTATCCTCACAAAGCTACAATTACAACAAAAAGGTTCAGGTTTTTCTCCAACATTTAGCAAACATTTGAGCTATGAATGAAAATTGCCATCCAGCACACTGCAAACTACTCTATGCTCCATGAAAACCACACTTAAAAGCATACTCCTTCAAATTAGTTAGTACATTGGATTTCCATTCAAGATTGAAGGTCTTATTAATTTTGCACTCATTTCTCTACCCACCGTTAAACACTAATTTAGAAAAAAGATACTGGCTAATACAACATTAATTACATACTAGATGCCGTAACAAGTTTATTTTCGTCGGATAGCAACATGGTATACCAGGCACATGGAAATAGTCTATCCAGTTTATTATTATTACCCAAAATATCACTCATAATTCAACTGGTTCAGTCATACTTTCTTCGAAGAGCATCACAAATGCCAAAACAAACACACATGAATCAATTGGTACAATTAGAGTTGAGCTGCGCAAGTGTAACAAGTAATTTATATTAGATATAATATAAACCTATCAAGTGTAACTGATCTTGAAATTTTGTTAATGCTATTAAGAAGTTCGACTCGTACTATTCACAAGCAACCCAAAGACACGAATCACGCAACTCTCAAAATTTAACTAGTAGAAATTACTACAGCACAATATCATAAAAATTCAATCTTTAAGGAGAAACTGTACCAAGTTAAACCCCCGATTTGTTTAGACCCAAAGATTCAATTTTCAATTCACCCCAACAAAAGAATAGTTTCTACTACATTTCTACTACATCACCCGACGGATAAATTAAAAATTCCATCTTTTCCCAAACTAAAGCGTCTAGATAGTAGAGGCTAAACCAAGGAAAAGCACAAGCATACATAATTATGGTATTTACGAGTAATATATAACCTGGAAAATGACCATAACTAGAAGAGCAATGGCTACGAAGAAGAAGAGAAGCCACACCAATACACCTCCCATATCCTCGTTTTTCAAGGCCGAGGGAGAAGACCGAATGTAAAGAGAGATGATTAGAAGCGCCAGAGGCTGCAGAACGCGCCCTGGCCAGCGCTTGATTTCGGAAAGACGATAATAATCGGAGATTGATCGGAGTTGAAAACCTAGCGATTTAAAAATGGGAGGATTGGGGGATATAAAAAAAGTGTGCAGTATTGTAAAGAGAGAATCTTTGGATACAACTCGCGTAGCCGTGTGAGAATTCGAGTTGTGGCTGTTTTTACATTTTTTGTTGGGTATAGGATTAGAAATTTCGAAGAGACGGCTCGTGTTAGAGTTTGATTTAGGGCCGTTTGCCGTTTTTGTTAATAGAGTTTTTGGTTTTGATTGGATTACAAAAAAATGTTATTTACTGCACCAAAACTGTCATCGTTTATATAAATTAGATAATTATATCAATTACATTCAGCCGAATGTTAACAACGGTAGTTATGTTGTCATACAATTACACTTTCTTTAATAATTTACATAGTTTCGTGCACAATTAACATACTTTACAAAATAATACAAATAAAAGTATAGATTTATTCAACGTGGCCTCGTTTACTAACTTTGATTGGGATAAAATAAGATGGAACAATCTATCCCATGACTCTGATTTGGTCCATTGTTTACTAAATAGGATACAATTTCTTCGTAAATTGTCTCATGTTTACCAAAGTGGATAAATACATTAAATTACCGATTTAATTATTTAAATTAATATTTTATAATTAAATAATATTATTTTAAATTAAATAAAATTATTTTATATTAAACAATATTTTTTAGATTAAATCAAATATTTAAATTAATATTTTAGATTAAATAATATTATTTTAAATTAAATAAAATTATTTTAGCTAGTGGATTGAACGATAACGAGAAAGAGAAGGGTAGGTAACCGCTTTTAGGATATGCTATGTCTAGAGATATGAGAGTCTAAATTCAAAAAAGAGCGTCCGAATTTAAATTAATATTTTATAAATTAAATAAAAATTTTTATATTACACAATATTTTTTAAATTAAATAAAATTATCCAAATTAATATTTTATAAATTAAATAATATTATTTTAAATTAAATAAAATTATTTTAGATTAAATTAACATTTTATAAATTAAATAATATTATTCTAAATTAAATAAAATAATTTCAGATTAATTAATATTTTATAAATTAAATAATATTTTTTTGACATAAAGGTCATTTGAGACTAAGGATAAATTTATCACACCCCAATAAATTAAATAATATTTTATTTGACATAAAGGTCATTTGAGATTAAGGATATCTTAATTACACCCCAATGGCCGGATTTTATTATCCCGACAACAAGGATACACGCGTGCAGTGACGGATCTAGAAATTTCACTCAGGAGGGCCCGATTTTAATTGTTAAATAACGAACTTGTAGTTTAAGTCTATCGAAACGCTCATTTCATATAAAAATGTATTTACTATAAATGTATTTAAGTCGGCTCTCGATTACATATGGCCAAATTGGTTTCGGGCCGGTTTCGGGTCGGAATTCGGTTCCAGGCCTAGTTTCAGGTCGAAATTGCCGGTTCCGGGCCCAATTTTGGGATAAGGGTTGGCCGGCCCTGAAACTGCCCGAATATATGCACCGGAGCGGGTTCGGTGAACCACCGGTTTTGGGCCAGCCCGGTCAATTAAAAAGAATAAAAAACTAATAAAAAAATTAAAAAAATAAATAAATAAAGCATCGAACCTCAATGTTCAGTTCTGGTTTGAAATCGGCTCGACGGTTCAAAAAGTACATATAAGATACTCAGAATCGGCCCGGTCAAACCGCGGACTCGATTCAAGGCCCGTTGACCACGGGCATGTCTACTTCTGATCAGGCGATGCTCTCCCCGGTGGGCGCTCAGTCTCCACTCCCTTCTCCACGTGGATTTCACTTATTGTCGGTTGCCATGATGGTCGGTGGGTTTGGGACAGAAGGCTTGTCGACGAGGAATAGCGACTGGCCCCAACGCCGTTTTGTAGTTGTCGAGGTTGAGGCCGACACCTCGGTCCTCTCCTGATTCGGCTATCCCTGATGCTGGGATAGCGGATCTTTCAAGTCGGGGCGACTTTTTGAGCTGTGGCCGCCAATTTTTGTGGTGGGTGAGGGCGGTGGAGTGGGTCTCCTAGGGTTGAACTTTGGGTTGGTTTCAGGTCTGTCGGCTCAGGCCGAGTTAGATGTTGGGGTAGTTTTTCGATCTTGTTTGGGTTGTGGGTTGGGTATATGTCCTGTGGTTGATTGCCTTGAGGTTGGTTCGAGTGGTGACGGTTCGAGTGGTGGCGGTTCGATGTGTCTTTCGATGGGTGGAAGGACTCTAGTCTAGTATTTAGTGTGTTTAGTGTTTGTTTGGTTATAAACCATGTCCTATTCTCCCGTTTTGAGAGCTAGTATTCTCATGTTTGGGAGTTAGCATTCTCTCCCGTTTAGTTTTTCTTATTTGCTAGTTTTTAGTTTTGTGGTTGTGCTTAGTTATTTATAGGCTACAGTAGTTCCCAACCGCACGCCTTCTATGAATTCAACTTTTGGTTGGTTCAGTCGGCTAGTTAGCCGTTTGTAATTATGTGTTTTATTAATGAATTTGTGATTTTGAAGAAAAAAAAAAAATCAACCCTATAACGTCATATTCGAAATTGGAGTTTCAACCGTCAAATCATGTACATATATTCACACCGGCGGTGGGGTGAACTTCTCGAGCAAAATAGATAGTAACGCCTTTAGCAATTAGCGGGAAACACTAAATGCATTGCTATATTTAGATTGTGTCAAATAATGATAATATACTTATATTTATTGTAAGAAACAAAATGATATTCACCAACAATTGAATTGTAAGAACTCTTCTAACAGGTGAACATTAACAATAAGTTCGGTAATGGCACCTTGGTAGTTGGTTCATACTTCATACAATTTCATTTGAATTTCATCATCCTACCAATAAACAGAAAACGGATAATATGCCTTTGATCAACCTTTCCAATCACATCAAACTATCCAAATTAATTATGTCCTAGATTTATAAAACTGAAGAATGCTTATTGGAGGTATTATTGACTGCAAATTTTATTTAGTGTTTTCAAGATTGAATTTTGGGCATAGAAAGAAATTGCGTGACCCCAAGTCCTCCAACTTTTCCTCTGGCTTCAGACCTGCAAAAGAACACCAAAATTATAAATCATTGAATTTATCGAATTTATATACATATATACATATATGGCTAATTTAATCCCATTTGTTTAATAAAAACTAATATTATTATTTCGAACCAACTTACTTTCGAGGTTAAATTGGGAATAGTGAAGGTCATAGCAACCGGGGTCAACACTCCCGAGCAACGGCCGCCGCCTCTCCTTCACGTAAACGGCTATTGCCGCCTTTGTCAGCTCGGCCGCGGTGTTTTCCGGCTGCATCACCACCTGCACCGGCCCCAAACTGTTTTGAATGTTCACTTTGAACAACGCTTTCGTTAAATAGCGCCGACGAGCCTCTCTCCCGTTTTGACTTCCGGACGGAGATAAAGAGTCCATCTAGCTAGCTAGCTAGCTAGGACTTCAAAATGAAACAAAGAAAATGTTGAAAATTAAATGTCACAAAATGAAATTGTCAAGTTATATATGCTAGTGTATATATATAGTATATGGCAATTGGAAAGTGTAATGTGTGATTGTGAAATATGTATGATCATATGCATGTGTTTTTGTGTCACATTGTCTTTTGCTTTCTTTGTTTTGGTTTGGGTTTGTAGATATGTTGTAGTAAGGTCTCATCACCTCTTGATATTGATTGTACAATATGTGATGTAGAGTTATTGGCTTGTAATTAATGGTGTGTTTCATTTTTCGTTTTTTGACATTGGAAATAATTGCACGAAGATAGATACCATAGGATACTTGCACGCAAAAGAGTTTGAGTAGGGAAGGTTCTTCGAAATTGAACCATTTTTGTCTCTGTCCCCTTTGGGAATATGACATCACGTCATGTATATTTATCATATCTTAACAAAAAATACGGATAAAATGGGAGAAAATGACTTTTTGTGCTGATTAATTTATTTGAAATTGGACATGTTAAGGATATAAGCTACATGAATAATGAGATAAGCACACTTTGTGTAAAGCACAACATGCATGTTGTGTCAAGGAAAAATTATTTTAACTAGTTTGGTGTTGGATGTAAATATATGTACTTGTCTTTGTCTTTGGAGGTGGCATCAAACAACACGAACGGAGAATGACAATATACGAACGGCCCAACCGTGAGCCACCAACAGCCCAAGTGCAGGCAGACTGATGAAGGTCGTGTATCGGGACTCGATTTTGTGTAGGAATTCACGCTAATAGCCTTGGTTCGAACACGATAAAAGTGAAAACTCGCACTAACGGCCGTCGGTTTAATACGAAGAATTTGCTCAAAAGCGAGCCTTTTTGTTATTTTTTTCTTTCATAATAATACAAATGAGAGTACATGAGTCATTGAAGAACAACCCCACTCTTCAATACTAATTAACCTGCGGTTTATTAAAATTTGATAACTAATCTATTGATTTAAAAATTAAAAACAAAAGCTAATATATTAACACAAACTGCATATGTTCCGTTTTCCAATTTCAACACTTAGGC
>BKCP01004361.1:351537-411822 GCA_008636005.1 Striga asiatica | reverse complement strand
TTTCGAAATGTAGATTAATTTTGTATGCAGTTATTTAATTTTGAGGGCTGTAGTATTTGTTTGATTTGATCTTGAAAGGGTTCAGACTTTCAGGGGTAGCAGAATCTTTATATATGATGAGTTTGATGGCTATATTGCAGTATGATGATTTTTTGCAGTCTTTTTCCATTTGATTGTTCTGCTATAGTTTTTTATCTATTTTTTTTTGGTGATTTGACTAGTTTGTCTCTGTTAAGCTCTCCTCTCTTGATCTGCAGTATATGGAGATAGTGATTAGTTCAGACAGTTAATTGGTGCACGCGTGTTTGACGAAAGTTGCATATGCAGAAACAGAACTTCAATGCATTTTCTAGAATGAGTCTTTTACTAAAAATCAGGCCTAAGCAAATGCTAATCCACTGTTGGCCTTACTGAAAGTTGATTTCTTTTCATTGAGCGTCTAAATACCCATCGTCAAGATTCTTTAGTCGTTATGATATGACTTCATGGAATGAAGTCATAATATAACAAGAATCTTTAAATTCAAAAAGGCTACTCAGTTTTTCTCCCAGAAAACAGTTGATGGTTCTATGTATGACTCAAAAGGGTCACCAAAAATGACCATGGTGGAGCCCCACCATTGAATTTGAACAAAATAACTTGAGGAAAAAGAGAGTAAAAAAAGGGAAGGGAAAAGAAAAGGGATCCCTTCTCCTTTTAAACACCTCATATAGCTTGCAATGATATACATGCACAGTCGTCGAATGATGCTACCCATCTTTGTCGAGAAAAAAAGTCGATAGAGGGCCCGGAAGTTGAAGTAGGGTTTCGGCATTGAGAGATGGTCGATTGTGATTGATTGCAATGATGAATTAACCGCGACCGGGGTAATTAATGGTATCTATGTCTAGTTTTTATCTTGTTGTTACAGTAATTATCTTTGTGCTAGGTGTTTTTAAGTTGGTAAAAGTGGTTTGAAAAGCCTTTTCACATTGACTTCATGTGAATCTTCTACCCTCTGTTTCTTCATGGATGAGTTCTAGAGTCTAATAATTATTACTATGATTTGTGATTTTCTTTACTGCAGAAAGCTTAGCTTGATCAGCACTACTGCTGACAATGGTTGTTTTGGTAGCTTGATGTGGTGAAGGTTTCAGATTGTAGGTATTTTCCCATGTAGTTTAAGTATTTCCACATCAAATAGTGCTTTGAATAATATGGTGATTTAGGTCAAATTCATTCAAACGAAAAGAAACGTGTGTGTAGTTCAAACTTTAGTTATTCAAGCATGCAAGATTACGAAATGAATGATTGAAAGATTACGAGATATTGACATGTAATAAATAATCGCGTCTTATTATGCCCACGATAAGTAGATAATCATTTTCGATGTGCACGAGTTGTTATGTCTACTATACTGATGTGACAGAAAATTAGCATATCATATATGGTGAATATGTAATTGAAAAATTACGAGGAATTGACATGTGACAAATAGAATATCTTATTATGCCCCTGATAAGTCGATAATCGTCTCGTGCGTGCAAATTTATCAAAATTTAAAAAAACATTATCTAGCTTTGTCATTTTCATATGTTTGCTAATATAAATTTGATCTATTATCTCTTTCTTTTTTTTTTTTGAATTTCTCAATCCGCACCCATTTGCCTCAATGATGGATCTCATCAGACTCGTCATTCACTAATAGGTGAAGTTGAAAACAGAGCGAAAAATCAATCAGTGGTTACCTATATAGTAAGGTGAGAGAGTAGAAAAGTATAAACAAAATCAAGTAGTAATATTATTATTATTCCTTTGGCTTTATGCTATCTAATTACTCATTTAGTGGACAAACATAAATTCTTGTCGACAAGCATTAGTTACATAAGTTGCCAAAAAACAGTAGAAATTTTTGGAAAAATCAAAAGGTGATAATATTGACTACTCACCTACTGCAAATTATACTCTCACACAACTTAGACATATGTTCGTGAATTAAAATACATATTTATATTATCAAATGTTATATTTATGTTTATATTATTTTTTAAAAAATGAGATTTTTCCATGAAAATATGTGTATTTGTGAAAAAAGTATGGTGGCTTAATGTAATACCGACATAACAGAAGATCTGCATTAAAGATAATATTGAGCAAACCTAATGGTTATACGATCATATTTTTTCAATAAATGTGCATATTTTCAAATTTTAATGTCATATCTTAATAAAAATATACTTAGAAGTATTACATTCATAATATAAGTATGTATATTATTATTTATTAAAAAATATGACCGAACGACTCGTTTAACAGTTAGTCCGACTCACACAAAATTTTATGATACAAATAAAGATAAAAAAGTGGTGGGTAATATTTTTTTTTTCCAGAGATTGTACAATTTTACTACAATACTTATGCTTCATTACACCCCACTTTTAATATGGTAAAGTTAAAGATAAAGGGTGTACAATGATGATTGATGAATATAGGAGACAATCTATCCTTTTTGTGAATAATATAATATCTTTTCTCCACTCCCAATGCTATAAAGTATGCTTAAATAAACATGGTAGGTGGATTTTAAATTTGGCGCAGTTTTTTTTTTTGCCAAAACGATAGAGGTACTATATTAAACCGCACAAAGTGCGAAGAAAAAGCAGCCAAGGGCTGAATAGTACAACCAAAGACTAGAAAACTGGGAGGCAGATCCAGAGATCGCCTAGAGCCGACCCTAACGGGGTAATACTCGGGCAACACGCACGAAAACAACAAAAACACAACCACACTAAACCAACTACACCAACAAAACTAAACAAGACCCCCAACAAAGTAATACCCGAGTGTTATATTCTGTAATCTACTCATAATATTAATTGTGGGTGAAAATAGTATAAAGTAAGTAAGCTTTCTTTCTCTTTACAAAATTACAAAACAACGGTTAATCTTCCCATTACAACATATAATCTATGGAGTGTACATAGCATTTGTCATGGTTATAATGGAGTAATTTATCGTTTAGGTTGTGTTTGTTAAGCATATAAACTAGCTTATAGAGTTTATTTGATTAACTTATAAGATTTATGTATTCAAATAAGCGTGGTTTGGTAAGACAAATTTTTTTAAAAAGCTCGAGTTTATCTCATAAACTTACTTGTGTAGCTTTTCAAATAAGTTCATTGAAATTTTTATTTTGAGCTAGTTTATCAGCTAATTTTACCAAATATTTTTATCATATAAGCTAGCTTTTCAGACATAAGTCATAAGTTATCAGACTTGAAATTCACTTAAAATCTATAAGCTAATTTATTAGTTATAAACTAACTTATCAACTAAGTTTACCAAATATGACCTTAATCATATGATTGAAGTGATGTTTGACTTGTTTAAAATAGAAATGTCAAGAGGCTCAAGTCCGGCCAGCCACCCAACCAAGGGAAAAAGTAAAGCTCTCCACAGTTATCAAGCATCATAAATTATTGTGGAACTAACCGTTAATATGATAGACTTGTCGTACATTTTTAATAAAAATAAATATTTATATATGTTATATTAGGCTAAAAACTTTATTGCAAAGTTGATTTTGTCATTGTAGATTAACAGTCATCAAGTAAAAAAAAAAAGAGATAGAATACCAAACAACATTCAAGTGAAAATGGTAGTTGTTTAAATGGTTAGATAATTATACTCTTTCAAGTATTCTCCAATATATAATATAAATAATTTCAAACTGTAATATACAATATATATAATATAAATAATTTCAAACTCTGTAATATACAATATAAATATGATAGTGAACGTCACAAAAAATAAAAATTAAATCAAAAGACTCTAAAATAAAAAAAGAAAAAAAAACTGAAAAAAATGAAAAAAAAAGTGCTCTCTCTAGCCTATTACCTCTCATTTATTTTTGTTTTCATCAACTCCCAAGTTCATATTTTATACGACAAAGCTTGCCATTTAACCTCTGGATTCTTAGCTACAAATTAGTCGTAATTCAATCCCAACTATGTTTAGAATTTTATTTGCTATTTTTATATGTTTATGATTTTATTTGCTATTTTTGTGTTTTTTATTTATAATAGTTATTGATGTAGTAGTGTTTTGTATAAAATATAGATTCCTATTACTATCTTTGAATTTAATTATATAAGACTTATTGAGTAATTAGTGATTGTTATTTATTAGATTGTATGAGTTGTTTTGATTGCTTGGATGGAACAGATTAACTGTTTGTAAAACAGTATTGGTATATAGTTAATATAGGAACTTCTCAAAAACTGGTAGCATGTTCATATTTTTTCTAACATGTTCTTTTTGTTTGTTTTGTATTTATATTTTTTTTTCTCCTAACGAGAATAGAATAAGCGCGCGTACTTTAACGGCCGTTCTAGTGGCTATCGTTAAAGGCCGTTTACATAACGGCGCAAAAAGTCGTCAAAACCAGAGTGGATTTTAAAGTGGACACGTAAGGTGATTCTCCAAAACAACCGCCCCTCCAAATCGCTCTCCCACATTCCGGCGAACATTAGCCCGGCGGTTACACCCGACGATGTGCTCCTCGATCCCTGCCGTTCATCTGAGAAGAATCCGAGTCGTCAAGCAAGGCGCGGTGCAGAACCTCCTGGCCACCGTAGTGTACTGGATGTTCAGGGATCAACGGCTCAAGGATAATTGGGCTCTGATCCTCGCCGTCCATCTGGCCGACAGGTGGGGAGTGCCGGTGGCCATAGCATTCAATTTGTTCAATCAATTTAGGGTTTATGCTGAGAGGGCTTAAGAAATTGGATTCTAATCTCCAGTCCTCTCTCGAGATCCCTTTTTCTTGTTCCAGGCGAGTTGAAATTTCTCGGTCTGGTTTGTGTAGTTATTCTACTTTTTAGTGTAATCGGATTAGTTTTTCGTGTTATGTTTACTGTTTAGTAGTGATTATCTTTTTGAGTATTGAGTATTGTTACTGTTAGAAATTGGGTATAAAAATTACACGGGAATCCTACGAACTGATATGTATTTTTTAGTTCTTACAGATAATCTATAAAATAGAAAATTACAATCGAACTGAAAAATAAATTAAAATTTAAAAAAAATAAAAATAAAAATTGAAAGATTTTAGCCGAGGCGAGTAAAACTCTTTCCGCAAGAAGAATACGCCCCGTGTGGCAGCTAACGTTTAGGCGTAACTTCTCCAAAGATACAACGGCAAACGTCTCTAAATCTGTAGCACACCAGATTTACGAGCTCCGGCGAACTGAAACGGAGTCAAGAATTGAGCACTTTAAAAATATGAATAAAAAATATCTCTCTTTTGTTATTTTTTATAACAAATAAATATTTCTATATTTTTCTCTCTAATATTTTTATTCCTCCAAAATTATTTTGGACATATTTTTCTTTCTTTTCTTCCTCTTGCTTTCCTCTCTTTTCTTCTTTTCGGTGTTCTCTATTTCTTGTGTCTTTTTCTCCTTCTTTCAACACACATATATATAGCACACATGAGGAATCAATTGTTGAGTTGGGTGTGAATTGGTTGAGTTGTCCACCAATTTTTATTTCTACACGCATTAGATTGATCAAAATATTTAAAATGGTTGGGAAGTGGTTGTCCAAATTAATCAGTTGGTTTAACAACTTAATATATCCTAATTTATCACTCAATATTCTAACAATCCCCCACATGAGTGTAAATTAAATATATGTATACTATTGTGCTCAATTCTAACAAAACTCTATTGCATCAGAAAAGATAGTTTTGGGCTTTGAACCTTTCTTTGTAAACATCATCGGATGCACAGGCTAACTAGTGGACATGATGCCTTAAACTATTCCTCCGTAGTGTACACCAAGACAACGACATTTACACAATAGAGTTTTCACTCCATTCCGTTCTATCGTTGTGTCCGTTTTGGCCATGGACAACACAATGGATTCATAAGTGTTTTACATTTGAAGCAGCCCACACTTCACACTTATATAGGTGACCTCCCTATCAAGAGTATCCTGTTATACTCCACCTTTACAAGGTTAGGGATTCATTAAAAGTCAATATGACTTACCCTTACCACAATCAACAGGTCATCTTGTACTTGGAGTGCTCTAGGGAATAGCTCCGGACATTCATATGTTCCAAGTGCTTAACTGAATTTTCATAGCTTAGTTTCCCCTTTGAACCAAGTTCGTGGGATCTCCACTTAGCATGGTAGGGTTACCACTATAATCATTCTTTACATTGTGGATTTTTAAGCCCATTCCCTCTAGCAAATCTACCAATTGATCTCTATTCAATCCTTTCGTCAAAGGATCAGCCAAATTTTCCTTAGACTTCACATAGTCAATGGAAATAACACCATTTGTGATCAATTGGCGTACGGTATTATGTCTACGACGAATATGTCTAGACTTACCATTATACAAGTTGTTTTGCGCCTTACCTATAGCAGCTTGGCTATCATAGTGAATCATCACAGGCGGCAAAGTCTTATCCCAACATGGAATATCGGATAAAAAATTTCTAAGCCACTCGGCTTCTTCACCAGCTTTATCTAAAGCTATGAACTCCGATTCCATCGTTGACCGAGCTATACACGTTTGTTTTGTGGATTTCCACGAAACTGCACCTCCTCCAATACAGAAAACATATCCGCTAGTGGAGCGAGAATCTCTCGAATCTGATATCCAGCTTGCATCACAGTACCCTTCAAGTACGGCTGGGTATCTCGAGTATTTTAGCCCGTATTCAAGGTGTACCTCAAGTACTTAAGTACCCTTCTCAAAGCATTCCAGTGTTCATGACTGGGATTGCTCGTAAATCTACTCAACTTATTCACCGGGTAGGCCAAGTCTGGTCGTGTACAATTCGTCAAGTACATCAGACTTCCTATTATCCGTGAATATTCCAACTGAGCCACTGGTTGACCTTTATTGGCTACCAGATTTATACTGAGATCAAGGGGTGTCTTACACCTAGACTGTGCACCGTCATAGGTATCAAATTTCTTGAGCACTTTCTCCACATAATGAGATTGTGACAAGACAATTCCATCTTGGGTTCTGATAATCCTTATTCCAAGAATAACATCAGCCAAACCCATATCTTTCATGTCGAAATTTCTTTTCAACATTCTTTTCGTATCCATGATCACTTCTTGGCTACTCCCCATGATCAACATATCGTCTACATATAGACATACAATCACAAATGCATTTGATGTACTCTTGACATAAACACATTTGTCACATTCGTTGATTTTGAAACCATTTGACAACATCACGTCATCAAATTTCAAATGCCATTGTTTCGGAGCTTGTTTCAGTCCGTACAAGGATTTGATCAATCTACACACCTTTCTCTCTTGTCCAGGTGCAACAAACCCTTCAGGTTGTTCCATGTATATTTTTTCTTCCAATTCACCATTTAAAAATGCCGTCTTGACATCCATTTGGTGAATCTCAAGATTGTGCAAAGCAGCAATCGAGAGAAGCACTCTTATCGACGCTAAACGCGTAACTGGTGAATAGGTATCAAAGAAATCATACCCTTCTTTTTGTTTAAAGCCTTTTACCACCAAACGTGCTTTAAACTTATCAATCGATCCATCAGCTTTATATTTCTTCTTTAGGATCCACTTGCATCCTAAAGGTTTACAACCATCAGGGAGATCAACCAACTCCCAAGTATGATTCTGCATAATGGACTCGATTTCGCTATTTACAGCTTCTTCCCAGAGTGGTCCATCTGGGCTGGACAGAGCTTCCTTAAGGGAACTCGGTTCATCGTTCAACATGTACGTAATAAAATCAGGTCCAAACGTTTTCGCCGTTTTTACCCTTTTACTACGTCTAGGTTCTTCATCAGTACCCTCTGGTACAGAACCACTAGCAGTTTCATATGTTCGTTTATTAGAAATAGATTCTGCTCTTTCCTTTAGAGGAAATATATTCTCAAAGAATATAGCATTCCTCGACTCAATCGTGGTACCAATAGATACCTCTGTATTTTCTGATTTATGAATCAGAAATCTATATGCCGTACTATTGTACGCATATCCAATAAATACACAATCGACCGTCTTTGGCCCGATTCTCATTTGTTTGGGTTCCGGTACTGAAACCTTAGCCAAACACCCCCACACTTTCAGGTATTTATAAGACGGTTTACGATTTTTCCACATTTCGTAAGGAGTCTCATCTTTCCCTTTAGGTGGTATTTTATTCAGGATATGATTTGCTGTTAAAACAGCTTCCCCCCACATGTTCTGTGGTAATCCTGAATTTATCAACATGGCATTCATCATTTCTTTTAACGTACGGTTCTTGCGTTCAGCAACACCGTTCGACTGTGGAGAATAAGGGGCTGTCGTTTGATGAATTATGCCATATTCAGAACATATTTGTTCAAAAGGAGCTACATACTCCCCACCCCTATCACTTCGAATTATTTTGATCTTTTTACCGAGTTTATTTTCAACTTCGGTCTTATAGATCTTAAATACTTCCACAGCCTCGTCTTTGCTTCTTAATAAATATAAGTAGCAAAACCTTGTGCAATCATCGATAAAAGTAATAAAATACTTTTTACCCGTTCTTGTTTGCACACTTTTCATATCACATACATCAGTATGGATTAAGCCTAATGGTTCAGTACACCTTTCCACCGAGTGAAAAGGCAACTTAGCCATTTTTGCTTCAATACAAATCTCACATTTCTTATGTGATTCAATTTTAGAATTAGGAATTAATTCTAAATTCATCAACCGTTTAATTGCATTTCGATTTACATGTCCCAATCTAATATGCCATAAATCAGAGCACTCAACGGTATAAACAGAAATAGGCTTTTCATTATCATTTAAAACGGTTACACGGCCCACGGCCATTACATTCATTTTAAACATACTCTTGTCGAGATAGCCACGACCAAGGAAAGTTCCAAACTTACTAAGAACAAATTTCTTAGCATCAAATACTAGCCTAAATCCATGCTCAACAAGAAGAGATCCGGAGACCAAATTCTTGCGGATGTCTGGGACATGCAGAACATCCTTAAGCTTCAACTCCTTTCAGAAGTCAGCTTCAGCACCACAGTGCCCACTCCAGCCACATCAGCCGTGGCGGAGTTTGCCATGTAAAGTTTCCGACTCTTAGCAGGATTGTATTCAGAGAACACCTCCTTATCGGAACACACATGACGAGTGGCACCAGTATCGATGTACCACTCCCTTGGGTTATCCACCACATTGGCTTCAAACACCACAGCCGACATATCAAAGTCGGCCAGTTCACCCGACACAGGACCGTGTTCAGCCACAAGGACACTCGGTTTACCTTTCTTTGGCCCAACCTTCTTTGGCCTCTTGCAATCTTTAGCCATATGGTTCGGCTTTCCACAATTATAACAAGTCCCGGTAAACTTCCAAACCTTGGCAGGCTGCTTCCCTTTGTCTAGGGACTTCCTTTTGCTCGAGTTGCCTTGCTCTATCAAGTTAGCACGAGCCTCCATCATCGGAATTTTTCCCGATGAATTACGATTGTCCTCCTCAATACGAAGACGAACAATCAAGTCTTCAAGACTCATTTCATTCCTCTTATGTTTGAGGTAGTTCTTGAAGTCTTTCCAACCCATCGGCAGTTTTTCAATCACAGCGGCAACTTGGAATGACTCGCTCAGAGACATTCCCTAAGCATGAATATCGTGCAAGATGAGTTGGAATTCTTGCACTTGTGACACAACGGTCTTTGTGTCAACCATTTTGAAGTCAAGAAATTTTCCGACGACGAATTTCTTCGCCCCGGCATCCTCGGTCTTGTACTTCTTTTCCGAAGCAGCCCAAAGCTCTTTGGCAGAACCAACCGAGCTGTACACATTGTACAACTCGTTACTAAGTCCGTTCAGGACATAGTTACGGCAAAGGTAATCACCTTGCCCACAAGCTTCGTACGCAGTGCGTAGTTCAGTATTGGTCTCATTTTCAACAATAACCGGGGGGTCATCCTTCAGGTATTTCACCAAACCTAAAGTGGTCTGGTAAAAATGCATCTTTTGTTGCCACCTTTTAAAATCAAGCCCATTGAATTTTTCGGGCTTCTCAGCAGTAGGGACATGGACAGCAGGTACATGATTGATCGGATGCTGAGTGTTGGAACCATTTCCTGTGGAAGCCATCAGTCCAGTAGGTTGAGATATTCTTCTTGCGATTGTTAGAAATCGGGTATAAAAATTACACGGGAATCCTACGAACTGATATGTACTTTTCAGTTCTTACAGATAATCTATAAAATAGAAAATTACAATCGAACTGAAAAATAAATTACAACTGAAAAATAAATCAAAACTTAAAAAAAAAAAAAAAAAAAAAAAAAAAATTGAAAGATTTTAGCCGAGGCGAGTAAAACTCTTTCCGCAAGAAGAATACGCCCCGTGTGGCAGCTAACGGTTTAGGCGTAACTTCTCCAAAGATACAACGGCAAACGTCTCTAAATCTGTAGCACACCAGATTTACGAGCTCCGGCGAACTGAAACGGAGTCAAGAATTGAGCACTTTAAAAATATGAATAAAAAATATCTCTCTTTTGTTATTTTGATAACAAATAAATATTTCTATATTTTTCCCTCTAATATTTTTATTCCTCCAAAATTATTTTGGACAGATTTTTCTTTCTTTTCTTCCTCTTGCTTTCCTCTCTTTTCTTCTTTTTGGTGTTCTCTATTTCTTGTGTCTTTTTCTCCTTCTTTCAACACACATATATATAGCACACATGAGGAATCAATTGTTGAGTTGGGTGTGAATTGGTTGAGTTGTCCACCAATTTTTATTTCTACACGCATTAGATTGATCAAAATATTTAAAATGGTTGGAAAGTGGTTGTCCAAATTAATAAGTTGGTTTAACAACTTAATATATCCTAATTTATCACTCAATATTCTAACAGTTACTGCATTGGGAAAATGCTTCACAGAATTAAGGCTGTAGCATATTTGCAATCATTCAGCTTCAACTCCACTTAAAGCTGCCTATAAAATGCTGAATGCGGTTTGAACAGCTTTGAATTGTAGACAACGCTAGTGGCTGCGTGTAAAAATTCAGTAAATTTGTGCTGATATATTATGTTTATTATGTTACTGCAGCAGATTATATATGGCGTGATATGTTGGGGATGTTGTATATTTGATTGAAGGCTCGTTTATCTCTCTCTCTCTCTTGTAAGATATTTATACTGTGAAAATGATATGAGTTAGCTTGAAAGTAGCAGCTAAGAAAGTGTCAAGCAAAGTATGGCGATTTTTACCACTCACTCAGCTCTCTAAATATACACCTAATTGTCGGACAATAGATCGGAAATGCTATGAATAGAAATTCATTTTACTCGATCAATTACATCTTACTCGATCAATTAATAAATTAGAGCAAAGGGAAAGTAAGGTAGCAATTGAACATAAGAGTTCATTTCTTGAACGAAAACAAAACAATTTCAAGGAAACTATTATTATTCATTTTTTATTTCATTCACATTTTCTTTTACAGAATATCATTATAGACTTATAGTACTGAAATAATGAATAAAAATCGATCATTGTTAAGTATTTTTTATTAAAAAAATACTTTTCATCCACCTTCATATTTATAACTATAAATTAATAAAAAATACTTTTCATCCACCTTCATATTTATAACTATAAATTACAAGATTTCGAAAGAATGTGTACCTGTACCTTAGCCAAAAAAACCTAGTGAAAAAAAGTATTTTTTGCATATTTTTAAAAATAAACATTTGCAATTCTATAGTTCTATTATTTGGACTACTACTGAGCCCAATTACAGTTTAATTTAGATTTTAAGTCCATTTATAGTAAGCCCAACAACTCTTGACTTATTAATTTATTGGCCCGTTACCGGAATCTGTCAATTTCCAATTACCGAATCACTCGATTTCCAAAATTGTGAACTCCTTTATTAGCATCCACAAAATCTAGAATATTGTCTGGATCATCAGTTCCCATATTCTTCTCCTTTCTTTATATTTCAGCTCGCTTTCTGCAACGTACGGACCTTCTCAATTGTTCTTTCCACTCGTCAGGTTCGCACACAGACCTGATCGCATTTTGATTTGTATTTATGTGTTTGTATCTGTGCGTGAGCTTTAATGCGATGTTGAATTCAATTCTTTCGTGGCGATATTCGTCTTGTTGCGTGTTGATTGAGTTGAGTTGGTTGATAGCTCGTTTTGGTTTCTTGCTTTTACAATTATTGAGGGTTTTGATGTAATTGGAATATCTTGAGTCAACTTTTGGTTGTCCTGCTCAAGTAGGGGATGTGAATCACCTCTGTAGGAGATCAACATAGTTAAAAATGTTGGTGGTAATGTCTGAGGTGTAACTAAATGGTAGTAGCACATCTGATTTCATCTATCTGCTCTGCTATCGACTTTTGGCATTGTGGTAATCTTGCCTGAACCTTTTTGTTTGGTGGGGAGAATTGAAATAATTAGGTACCAATTTCTCTCGGATGCAATACGGACTTTTGATGGTAAGGATAAAGATTGTTTTGTTTGTCCCTCATGTTTAACTTCTCTAAGTGTTGTCAATTTGTGTATTATTTCACACACCCACATGGTTGTGTACCCCACATGTGAGATTGTGGGATTTCTGTTGTGTAAAGCAGAAAATGGAGACATTATTGGGGTGTATTTTGGAAATTATGGATAGGTAACTTTTTTGTATTCGAATTTAAACGTAGGTTTGAGTATATCCCTAAATTTATTGCTTTACTTGCATTTGATTATCCAGGGAGCTAGCACATACAATATGCAGGGGGGCAGAGACCCATTCTTTGGTTTTGGTGATCCTTTCGGTAGTTTTGGAGGCCAAAGAAGTCTAATCTCTAGTTTTTTCGGTGGAAATGATCCGTTTGATGACCCGTTTTTCACACGTCCCTTTGGGAGCATTTTTGAGTCGAACTTTTTTGGGTTTAACGGAGGTCCATTTATGAACCCACTTTCTTCTGGATTCCTTGAACATCAGCCTACCCGGCTCAATTCATCAAGGGGACCAGTGATTGAGGAGCTGAATTCTGATGAGGAGGCTGTTGAAAAGGAAAGTCGAAAAGATAAAAAAGAGAATCCTAGGAAACATGGAAGATCTGGCAAAGAGCCTTTTGTGCAAGACCCTGATGATGAAGCAACTGGTGTGTGTTGTGCATTGTACATAATTATCATATATAGTTCATTGTGGTTGATCACACTGTTCTTGTTGACTGGGCATAATATACAACATTTTGTTCTTGTAGAGAAAAAGAGTAAGCATATGGCTCGTCCAAATGAGATTTACCAGATGCAAAATGCAAGGTCACAGCCTCAGACTCATAGCTTCACTTTCCAAAGTACCACTGTTTCTTATGGTGGTGCTAATGGTGCGTACTACACTTCTTCTAGCACAAGGAGATCGGGGAGTGATGGAGTGAGTGCAATTTCCTTTGCAGACTCAGGCTATTTCTTAATACTGTTTTCCTCTTGGTGGTTGATTCTGATGTATGTGTGTTATATTATTTTCCAATCTAGTTGACATTCGAAGAAATCAAAGAAGCTGATTCATCTACTCGTCAAGCAACTCATAGGGTCTCGAGGGGCATCCATGACAAGGTACTGTTTGCGTTGTTCTTTGCATTGCATATCAGGAACATCAGTTTGTGACTGGAATCTGGAATCTTACGGAAATGTACATCTTGTTCTAGGGCCATTCCATCACCCGGAAGTTGAACTCAGATGGGCATGTTGACACAATGCAGACTCTTCATAATCTTGATGAAGGTAACCTGATTCTTTTATGCGATGTTATAGCCTTAGTACTCTTTTGCTCACTTGTGGAATATATTTATGTATCTTTTGCTTAGATGAACTTACGGGTTTTGAGGAAGCATGGAAAGGAAATGCCAGAAAGTATCTCCCTGGGTTGGGCGAAGGATTTGCTAATCAAGATTCTACAGGTAGGCTGATCGTTTACTTTTGTATGCACACTTTCTTTATTAATTTAATTTAACTTAAGTTTTTAAATTTCTCTGAGGCACTGAGATTAAATTATTGAAATCCCGTGATGATTCTACATTGTGAACAGATTTTGCGATTAATAAAATAGTTTGCATTGCTTGATTGGCTTTTCAACTTTATGCTAATATACTGCAATTGAGAAGGTGATTTACTTCATCTGGTTCTGGTGGTATAGATAAACAACTGATAGTAACAGTTATTTATATCTTGTAGGATCCTTGTAGGTAAAAATTCAGCCTTAATAAACGAGAACTAGCGATCTCTGTGAATTGGCTAAAGTTTTAAGATATTTGCAATCATCACTAAAATTCGGTTTCCTCTTGATAGATTCTTTCTAAATTCGGAAGGAACTCAGTTCCAAGCACTAGATGTTATGATTTTGTCCTTCGTGTTAGAACTTGATATTTAGATTGAGACCACTTGTTGTTTGACACGTCAGTTTAAAAAATTTTAGGGTCTGGAAGCATTAATCAGCACAGGCTTAGCAGAGGTGGATGGGCTCTGCCTTCAACCGAGAGGTCAAACAATCAAGAAAGCTCGAAACCAGATATCAGAGCCATGGCTGCCCCTTCACGTCATTCAGCAAGAGCCAAAACTGATAGTAGTGGTCCATCACGCATTAGCTCAAAAGGAAATGGATCTTCCAAAAAGGGCAATAATAAACTTTAGGAGTTTTGGGAGACTATTTTGTCCGAGTATTCTAATCTAGTCCCGGCACTTATATCGTGAGTTGAATATACCTCCATTTGAAAATCTGATGACAGTTGTGAAAATCTATATTACCAAGCTGAGCGTATTTCACTGTATTTTGTCTGGTGTCGTTACTATTGTCTTTTGCTTATACGGTTTAACTGTACAAGCCATTGTTTCGGCATGTATGATTATGCAGCATCTGGGGTGCTGTTGATGTATCTTATCTGAGGTTTTTATGGTCTACATTTATGATGATTTAAGCAGAACATTTATTGCCGAATGTCAGCTTTTATTAGTCTTGAATAGTCTCATGAAATAAGAAACAGGGACCGTGCACTTAGTACCATAGGCTGCTGTGTGTGCGATTAGATATAAATAAAATCGGTTTTGATGATTGAATTTATTAGTTAAAAAAGTTAATATTGAGTGGAGGATTGAGTGACACTAGTAATCAACTTATGCATTTACACAGAGAAGAATACTTTAAATAGATAATAATATAAAAAAAATAAAAATAAATCATAATTTAATTCATGAAAAAATATGAATTAAGACAATAATTCTCAAAATTGATTTTGATCAAGTAATTGCTATGGAAGAGCCGTTACAACCATTTTTTTATGTCAATACATTCGACCATTTTCATGTGTGGGTGTGACTTAAAATTTGAGTACAATTTGTAACTCTCTTGATTGGTTTATGCTCATAATTTATGACATTCAAGCAAGTTATTTTGTAACTTAAAAATGAAAATTGAATGTTGAAAATTTTTTAGGGATAATAAAATTTAATGCATGATAATATAATTAAATGCTATGTTGCTCCTCTTTATATATATATATATATATATATATATATATATATATATATATAGATTTTGAATTCATATTATAATAATATTTAAAATATAATAATTAAATTTAATGTGATATGAAAATAAGGGAAATGCTCTCTTATCCACGGTTGGCACATGTTAATATGCCCACCCACCGCTTATGTGGCATGCAAACATTCGTGATGTTAATATATTAAAAAAAAACATCACCAATGTGTGCATGCCACATAAGCGGTGGACAATTAACATGTGCCCACCATGAGTATGGGTGCATTTTCGATGAAAATAAAGAAGAGAGATGTTATTGGAATAAAACAAAGATAAAAATATGTGAGTTTATGTATAGTGAATTACAATTAATGTAAAAATATGTAAATGTATGAATTATGAATTAAAATTGATGTGATGTATAAGGATTAATGATTTCTATTATTTAATTATATTGATAATATTGAAATAAGTTAGTGATTAATAAGTTTAATTTTGAGTTATAGAGTGTAAAAAAATTGTCGGCTTTATAAATTATATTTTATAGCCAATGGCGCAATGTTATATATTTTGATAGATCAAATGATAATATCAACTTTCATTGTCTTTTTCCCTCTTGAAATTCCAGTTTTATGGGTATCTGAAAAATTGAAAATTAAGATNATTTATTGATATATAATTAAAATATCTTTGAGAATAAATAAATTCCAATAACATAGTTTAGTTTCATTATCATTAATTTATGGGTTTTCCTGATGTGCTTATTTAGTAGTATTTTAGGCACTAAAATGAACTAACGAAATCTTAAATTTAATTGAAAAAATACTTTATTCATTTATTTGAACACAAATAGAAGGGTCGCGAGAACTGAGAAAAATGTGTACTCTTCTATGGCTGCTATTTGTTCTGATAAAATATTTTTAAAACCACATTTCTGTATTGAATTAGTGATCGAGCAATAGAAGCAAGTCATCCCAATTCGAAAAACGGAAACTTGAATCAGTTGGCAATTTAGGGTAATAATGGCGGCGATAAGAGTCACAACCAGTACGGTTATGGTTGCGCGATCAATTTTCCGGCCAAGGCTTCTTCCACCAACCTTTTCTCTCCGGGTATTGCCGGTGACTGGCTTTAGAAAGATTTCCTTACGAGCTCCGGCCGGATTTTGTGCTGTAAGGTGCTCCTCAACGAAGTCCGGCGCTGGAGCCGGCGAGAAGAAGTCTCCGGCGCGGCTGGCTGAGGTCCAGCGGCTTATGAACAAAGCCAAGGAGCAGTATAAAGACGCAGGAGGTGGCGCGGAGCCCATCCCTCAAATAAGACTAGGTACAGTTTAGCTTTATCTTTATGTGTGTCAGTGTGTGAGACAGAACAATATGTTTGGTGGTGTTGTGGTGTAGATGAATTCCATTTTAGTTGAATTGTTGTAGAAGAAAGGATCATTACTGACCTAGCTAAGGAAATTGAGTTACTATGATGGTTTGGTGTTTCGGGTTTATCTCAACTATTGGAAAAATGTTTTAGAATTTGTTTTCTTGATTGGATTACGGTAATTGAGTGAACAAGTGCTGGATTTCCATCTTCCTTGTAATCCGGTGGCTGATTATTTCAATCATTGAACTTTTACTAGCTCCAGGTGTCTAAAGTTGTGTGTAAGATGATATTTCATCTCATCTGCATTTTATTATCATTAGGCATTAGACCATGCATGAATGTCACTTTGGCAGCCCTTTTGTTACCTTGTTGTCGAGTGATAAGTATACAGACATATTCATGCCTTTGTTTTTTTGGGCTATCCATCTACCATTTGTTTTCAGCTTTACCTTGTACGATGAATGGCTTACTGTACATTTCTCATCTTCTATTTATGTCTACAGATTATGTGACCGTAAGTTATGCTAGGAGCGGTGGGCCAGGGGGACAAAATGTCAATAAAGGTTTCGGATGCCTCATTTCATACTCAGTTGATAACTGTTTCAGTTGGCCAATCGTTTAAAGCTCTAATTTGAATTTTTGTGGCTGCAGTAAACACCAAGGTTGATATGCGGTTTAATGTAAAAAATGCGCATTGGTTGAGTGAAAGGGTGAGGGAGAAGATAATGCAAATGGTGAGTTGTTTCTTAATGTTCCGTCTCTCTATGGTTTGGGTTTGTGCTTTGCCTACTTTCTTGTTCTAGTTTGTACCCATTTTAGCACCCATGTGTATTCGTGTATGAACTATTGGCAGATGTGTTATGTGGATACTTTCATGTTTTCTTGATTTGTTCCGATCTGTACTTGAGTGAATGTTGTCTGCCTTTTATCATTCAACAGAACTTTGAGAAATTAGCGACCGCAGTCTCCTTACAGCGAAGAACTAAACTTAATAAAAACAAAAAAGAAAAAGAAAAATAAATACAGGGCTCATAAACTATCATATTAGGTGTGACAAATACCTATATTTGTTCAAAAAAAAAAAAGTTATGCCAAGTAAATCTGTAAATGTGAAGGTGTTGTACCTAACTGCTTTAATATGGACAGTTGGGAACTGAGGCCCGCAATATTCTTATTGCTATATTGGATCTTTCTATCCTCTTCTTTGACAGGAGAAGAACCGGATCAATAAAGATGGGGAGCTTGTGATATCTTCCACAAAGACTAGAACTCAGAAGTAAGGGTTTCCTTGTTACCCTTAGGCCCATTTGGATGTGAGGGTGTTGTGGAAATGGATAGGGAATATTTTTAAATCTACTATAGAAAACCATAAGAGTTTGTTAAGATACATTGGATTTTAGCCCATTTTGAACTATTTTGGTAGTCACTGGGTATATCTTGGAATCCTTTTCTTATGGAATTATTTGAAATCATTACTACTCCCTATCATCTCCAGAGTTCAAAATCCTTGCATTCAAGTGCAACCTTATGTCTTTACGTTTTCTGTTGTTGCTGGAGCAATTATTTACATAGTACTGTTTTTAGGGGCAACACTGAAGATGCTTTGGCGAAAATACAGGTATTTACTTGCTAAAATAAAGAAATAGTATATGTATTATGAATACTACTTATAGTTATGCCTATGAGATCATACATGATGGGTTGTAATTGTTCTCATTTTTCTGCCACCGAAAAAATGGTTCGGTTGTTTGCTTCTATTATTTTGTAAATGCATGCTGCAGGCTATCATCGATGCTGCTTCCTATGTGCCGCCGCCACCTTCAGAAGAGACATTGAAAAAGATTGCCAAACTGTAAGAAAAGGCGATCAATATGTTTTTCAGATTCTCGCTCAAATCTCTACCATAGTTAATTAATGAGGATAAAATTACGGTGTTAACCAACCTTTTCCTTTCTCGATCAAAGGTCTGCTGCTGGGGAACAGAAAAGGCTGGATAAGAAGAAAGCCCTGTCACAAAAGAAAGCACAAAGAAGAAGCCGTGACAGCTGGGACTGATGTGTGGGCGTATAAAAGCATAGGCTGTTAATAGTGATTACTTTCCCGTGATTGAGCCATAAAGTGATTTCGAGAGTGAATCAAACTAACTTCGCCAGAACCGCTTAAGAAAGAAGAACCACTTTACCATTCGGAGGAAGCATACAATTTACAATATAATAGACTGGTGGCTCGTTATTTATGTGGCTAGAGAGCCTACATTTTTTTGTTAGGTTTCTGAAGGTTTGGGCTTTCTTTTTATTTATTTTCACGAAAACTGACCCTACGTTTCAAAGAAACTGTTCTTCATCTAGAGTGCAATGGGCAATAGCTATTTTCACCTGTCAAATCGTAATTGTCTTGTTTGTGCTATGCATGCTGGTTGTTGCTGCTTTATTTGAGTCCAGTACTTTGTGTTCAAGTTTGAGCTCGTGCTCATTCAATAAACGAGCCAACTGTCTCATTTAGTTGTTCGAGTTCAGTTCAAACTGAATTTTTTTTCTTTGGATAGTTTCAATCCTTGATAAACTGCAGATCGAGATTCAAACTTTGAATCTCTCAACTTTCCTAAAAACACTATTTCTTCTACCTCCATCACTTCCAAGACTATTTTACTATACAAACTATACACATACTACAATATAAAGGAAAAAAAAAACCCAAAAAAATCTCAGCATTTCCTGAACACAAACTCCTCTCCCGACCGCTGGTCAACATGTTTGACCCATCTGCTCTTCCTCTTCTCCCCACTACCACCCGTGGCCCCAACGTGCGCAATATCCAAACCTTTCCCGACTGGCAAAAAAACCGACCTCACGATCCTCCTCCTCATCTCCCCACCAATCGCCTCCCGCCACCTGGACTCCGAGTCTGCCCGCCAGCTGGCGTTCTTGCACACGAGCACTGCCCCTCTCTCACACAACCTAGCAGCCCGCAAAATCCCCGCAAGGTCGTCCCGCGCGCAGTCCGCCACCAAGAAGTCGATCCCTTCCAATTCTCCCACGGCACTTTCCGTGGGGCCCACCACCACTTCGCCAGCTGGCAGCCCGTGGCCTCTCATGGACTCCGCATATGCTGACCTGGACGCCTCGTCATTGACTAAGCAAACGTGTTTTGCGCCCGTGTGGGCTGCAGCAACTTTAAGCCCGATGCTGGTTGCCATGGGCCTGCCTCGGGCCCACGTCTCGACTATTAGCCGGGCATTCCACCCAGCGGCCATGGCTGAAACGAGCTCGGCTACNTGGGTCTTCTCTTCTTTGTCTTGGTTGTTAAAGCTGTGCTTTCCTTAGCGTGTGAAAGGTGAAGTGGATTATGGTTGTTTGCAACATGGGGGGTTTTTAAATGAGCAATTTGGACAAAAAATGTCAATGTCAAAAGGGTTGACAAACTGTAAAAAACTCCAAGGCAAATCCAATGTGGAGATTTGTATGTTGTGAACTCAAATTGCGTTGCTTATCGAATAACTGAATTTCTTTATGGTGACGTTGACCTTGATCAGTCATCTTACATTTATCTGTTTGTATAGTCAGACTATCATTAAAAGAAAATTGCCATTTGAAGATTATTATGTATGGGAAGGTCTTTAGAGAGGAACATTTGTTTATTTAATTAGAGTTTTTGCACTTATTAGAAAATTTTATCATGTTTGTTATTGTTTTATCTTAATTTACATTACTATTGTTACAGAGATAAAGGGTAAAAGGACCAAACTTTATCATGTTCGTGGCATAAAGTAAAGTTCAATCAATACTTATGCCTGTGTTCAATTGTCTACTTGTTTTCTACATTTCTTGGTCATTTAGATCACGGATTACATATTGGACCACAAACATTTGTTGGAAGTTCTAATATCAATTTTTTCTTCAAAAATAAGTTTTCAGAGGCAGAGTACGTGTATGATGGATTGTGCGAGAAGTAATAATATATAGTGCTAAAATATAAAATATGTCATATGTATGATGGATGACATATAATAGTATGATACAATTTGAGATATATATTGGTTACAAGAGAATAACAATTTCAATAGTTTGATTTATTTCTAACAATCGCATATAATAATATTCTTTTGGCTGGTCTCTTTTTTCACACCAATATATAGGAGAACAGAACAAAGTATCGTTTGAGAATAAATCCAATTACAAATCCAAAACGAGATAAAAGAACAAAAGAATTCATGGTTCTCACGTAGCAGCCTGAATAATTCTTTATCTTATATCTCTTTCTAGATCACATGAACCAAAAAATAATTTGATTAATGAGATTTGTAAAATATGTTAGGAAATATTATTTTGTATGAATAATTTAATTACGAACAACAATATTATATCCAATCATATTATATGTTCAGTTATTTTTATAAATTTATTAAGTGATCCAAATAAAATAAAAGCCATGAGCTACATAATGAATATA
This sequence comes from Striga asiatica, assembly GCA_008636005.1. Classification (NCBI taxonomy): domain Eukaryota; kingdom Viridiplantae; phylum Streptophyta; class Magnoliopsida; order Lamiales; family Orobanchaceae; genus Striga; species Striga asiatica. The sequence continues at coordinate 390,467 of BKCP01004361.1, read as the reverse complement.
GAACTATATAAAGTAGATATATATTACTACTGATTGCGAGTTGTCTATTGAGTGTATAGGCTCTTTGGTTATGATCCCAAATACACTACATCGCATATAATTTTTTATTTTCTCAATAAAAAATAATTTTGAAGATTTAGTTGAGAAAGAGTATAAGTTATAAAAAGTTTTCCAATCGTCTTCATGATATATGTTGAATTCATAAGGATTAAATCTGTATTTAAAATAAGTTTTGTGTTATCTACTTATAACTTTTTATTATTCAATATAAAGTTCTTTCATATAATATTAATTCCAACAAAGTATGTATAACGTAATCATGCCTTGAAAAATGTGGTAACGCAAATGGATTAATGCAACTAGTTGGGATTTTTACCTATAATATTAATAATTGATTGACTATAAGCATATATAGTGGTAATACTAATAAATTGATTGCATGCAACATTGTTGAAATGGTCCAAATAATTAAATTAACGAAAATATTTAAAGCTGTCACACGTACTAATTAACTGTACGTATAAGAATTGTTTTGTCCTAGTCAGTTTACAATAAAGGCTATATCGTTATCTTGTATATATGTATAATTGAGAGTTTTGTACTCTCTTTTTCTATATTTTCTATTGTTATATATCTTGATATTATAATTATCTGACAGAACTTATTAAAAAATTAAAGTAAATTATATAAAAATAATCTTATAAATAAACCATACTAGTAGAGTACTAATTAACACTTGTGTGGTACTAACACTTGCTTGAGTATTACATGGGTGATAATAAAAAATATTTATCTCTAAATTTTAAAAACAAAAAACCTAAGTTTTTGAATAATATTTAAAAATACATTATATATATTTAAAATAATAATCGTTACTTGTACGACTTATCCCTTTTATATTGTAAATTATTTTACTATTTTTCAATTAATATCGATAGGTAATTTAATACTCATTATAATTGTAAATATATATTTATTTATAATATACAATATGAATGTCAAATCAAAATTCTCTAGAGATAATTAGTTTAATAAATTATATAAAAATCATTACGAAACAAGTTAATATATAGGTTATATATGAACTACTCTGAACACCAAAATTGATACATAAATAATTAGGAAACAGATTGACATATAGGTTATATATAAACTATATATATAAAGCACCAAATATTAACATCTAAATAACGAAGCACTACTGATGCAGAATAATTAGATTATTATTATTATTATTATTATTATTATTATTATTATTAGTTATCTTGGAGAATAAGTTAGGAATTGTTTAATATTTAATAAGAGTTCTTGTATTGTTGGACAAGTTAAGTCTACGGTTAGGAGCCTTATATAAAGGACTCCCCCTAGTTTATTTTCATTAGTTGATTATTGAATGAAAAATGAGATTGTGAGTTTTATCGAGAGAGTATCTCGTTTGTTTATCTTTCCCATTCGTACGCTTTCCCTACATCAGTTGGTATCAGCAGTCAATACGATTCGCGATGTCGCTGGGACGAGAAGATGCCGCAGACGAACGACGTGACGCAACCTTCAACGATCGGTTTCAACATATCGACTACCGATTTGAACAATTGGACGTGCGTTTCATGGATTGGTTTGCCGATCTTTCGACGAGGATCGAGGATGTGCATTTGACGCTTAACAACGTGATTGTTTCGGAATTGCAGACGAACCGCGATGGGGTTGTGGGCCGTGGCTTTCGCAGGGGAGACAGAGACGGTTGTGGGGGACGCAGCCATGTCGGGGCGCCCCGGCAGCGATCCCCGCCACCTCTGAACGGCATCAAGGATGGTGACTTTACCTGGTCGGCTAACCCGTTGGCAGATCGACCACCATGGCGAGGAGACGAAACCACAGGTCAGCCCCGAGTTCGCGAGCAGCGGCGGGCTGGAGGTAGTTTCGTACATGGAGGCGGATTTTGGGCGTGTGAAAGACACGACTCCAGTTGCACTTCTGGGCCTCACAAAAGCATTTTTTGGGCTTGTGAGGGTGATGTCGTTTTTGGGCCTACGCCTAATTCAATTTATTGGGCTCAGGGGAAGGATGAATTTAATCCTTATTTTGGGCCTGAACAGCCACAAACAGGCTTTGACTTCGAGTTTATAGATTCCTTGAATTTTGAGCCCGACACGTGCGATATCTACGACGGTCCGCCAATTTTTGATGAAGAGCCTCTGGTGACGAAGACATATTTTTGCAGTAATATGGGTCCCGCGTGGGACGTCGCAATGGTTGAGTCTTCGAATGGGCAACCGTCATTCACACCCGATTTTTTGAGTATTTTGGCCAAAGATGGTTTTTCGGAGCCGAAGCCGAGACTCCATAACTGGTGGGCCATTTTTCGATTGTTGTTCCCGAAGTCTCCCAACACCGGGATGCTTGGCCGTAGTTATAGATTTATGCGCGGTGAACGATGTGGTCTGTTTTGTGTTCATTCGGTTGTGTGGGCTTTGCGTCGAGTGTCGTATACATGTGACTTTGCGGCAGTTGAATCCTTGACCGAGATTATGTTTACCTTCGAGATTATTGGACGACTTTCAACCTTCGTGTTCGATCGGGGAAAACGTTCGGGTTGTTGTTGTGTTGCGAACGTCTCGCACGGGAACGGGTCGGATTCGAGGGCGAATCCTGCTCAACCGGAGGAGAATGATGCAGAATAATTAGATTATTATTATTATTATTATTATTATTATTAGTTATCTTGGAGAATAAGTTAGGAATTGTTTAATATTTAATAAGAGTTCTTGTCTTGTTGGACAAGTTAGGTCTACGGTTAGGAGCCTTATATAAAGGACTCCCCCTAGTTTATTTTCATTAGTTGATTATTGAATGAAAAATGAGATTGTGAGTTTTATCCAGAGAGTATCTCGTTTGTTTATCTTTCACATTCATACGCTTTCCCTACATCAACTACCAGAATAATAAATAGGTTTTGAAAACTTTATAGGGAGAATTATTTAGCACTACCTCTAATAATCTTTAAATCACGTGACACCGTTTCAACCCCCAACGCTTCAGATCGTATAAAGTCCCACGATTTTAGTTCTCACGAACAATAATAACACACCTTAATCAAACAGGAATTAATTATTATCATTTTCAAAATTAAAAATGTAATTTATTTCTTATACGTCTTAGATATATAAAACTTTCTTGTCACTACCAAAGGCAGTTGGTAATTTTAGACAAGTGGTGTGTATACTATACTTTAACTATATACAATTCGTGTAAAGGAGTAATCGAGTTTAATTAATGATGTGTTTGTAGTATAAAGTTTCCCAGTTTTTCAAATTTTATTCCCAATGTAAGTACTATTGCTCCGAATAGTATTTCCCAGTTTCCCAGTTTGGAGTATAAATTTTCCGACACCCTTGTGTTCACTGACGTCCTTTCGCATGAAATATTGTGAAGAAACCAATTAATAATGGCGTTGAAAAACATATACATTGCGAGTTCGTGCTGGCAGATGAAGTTAATCAAGAGTTGACAAAATTACTCCGCTATTTTCAAATACACATCATCCAATTTCCTCAATTTACATGTTATACGCAAGTATCAATTCAGTGAGAAATTCTATTGAGTCATCGGATCGGATGGCTCTCTTATGGAATCATCCATAACTTTATGTTATGACACATGTCTAATGTGTATTTATTTCAGAACACGTGTCAATACATCATTTGTGAGTGTCAATACACTATTTGTGAATAACTATAGATGACTCCATAAATCGAATCATCCGATGGCTTTATAGCAAAATTGTGTATTTGAGATTTACATTTATTAATTTAAAATTTATTAGTTTCTATTCAAGAGTTCCAATGATAGGTCAACTGTGTATTTGAGATTTAAATTAAAAAAAAAATCTATTGATCCGAATTCTAATAAATATATAATATTTTCCATTTAAGACTTTAAAGATTAAAATCATTATATTCTTCTTAACAAAGGTGTCATGACAATCAAGAAAATAAATAAAAAACAATTGAATATAAAGAAAAGCTAAAACATAGATGAAAAGACTTCATTAATTTTTTTTTATTTTTTTTTTCGGTACGTGCAGAAATTTTGTTGGAAGTTCTAATATCAATTTTTTCTTCAAAAATAAGTTTTGAGAGGCAGAGTACGTGTATGATGGATTGTGCGAGAAGTAATAATATATAGTGCTAAAATATAAAATATGTCATATGTATGATGGATGACATATAATAGTATGATACAATTTGAGATATATATTGGTTACAAGAGAATAACAATTTCAGTAATTTGATTTATTTCTAACAATCGCATATAATAATATTCTTTTGGCTGGTCTCTTTTTTCACACCAATATATAGGAGAACAGAACAAAATATCGTTTGAGAATAAATCCAATTACAAATCCAAAACGAGATAAAAGAACAAAAGAATTCATGGTTCTCACGTAGCAGCCTGAATAATTCTTCATCTTATTTCTCTTTCTAGATCACATGAACCAAAAAATAATTTGATTAATGAGATTTGTAAAATATGTTAGGAAATATTATTTTGTATGAATAATTTAATTATGAACAACATATTATATCCAATCATATTATATGTTCAGTTATTTTTATAAATTTATTAAGTGATCCAAATAAAATAAAAGCCATGAGCTACATAATTAATATAGAACTATATAAAGGAGATATATATTACTACTGATTGCGAGTTGTCTATTGAGTGTATAGACTCTTTGGTTATGATCCCAAATACACTACATTGCATATAATTTTTTATTTTCTCAATAAAAAATAATTTCAAAGATTTAGTTGAGAAAGAGTATAAATTATAAAAAGTTTTCCAATAGTCTTCATGATATGTGTTGAATTCATAAAATCTGTATTTAAAATAAGTTTTGTGTTATCTACTTATAACTTTTTATTATTCAATATAAAGTTCTTGAATAGATGATTTTTATATAATATTAATTCCAACAAAGTATGTATAACGTAATCATGCCTTGAAAAATGTGGTAACGCGAATGGATTAATGCAACTAGTTGGTATTTTTACCTATAATATTAATAATTGATTGACTATAGGCATATATAGTGGTAATAAATTGAATGCATGCAACATTGTTGAAATGGTCCAAATAATTAAATTCACGAAAATATTTAAAGCTGTCACGCGTACTAATTAACTGTACGTATAAGAATTGTTTTGTCCTAGTCAGTTTACAACGAAGGCTATATCGTTATCTTGTATATATGTATAATTGAGAGTTCTGCACTCTCTTTTTCTACATTTTCTATTGTTATATATCTTGATATTATAATTATCTGACAGAACTTATAAAAAAATTAAAGTAAATTATATAAAAATAATCTTATAAATAAACCATACTAGTAGAGTACTAATTAACACTTGTGTGGTACTAACACTCGCTTGAGTATTACATGGGTGATAATAAAAAATATTTATCTCTAAATTTTAAAAACAAAAAACCTAAGTTTTTGAATAATATTTAAAAATACATTATATATATTTAAAATAATAATCGTTACTTGTACGACTTATCCCGTTTATATTGTAAATTATTTTACTATTTTTCAATTAATATCGATAGGCAATTTAATACTTATTATAATTGTAAATATATATTTATTTATAATATAAACTACAACAAAAAAGAGTTCTAGCAACATAATTATTGTGACGTTTTTAATAAATGTAGTTAAAATTGATGTATTTGCAACGCTTTTTAAAAAGCGTTACAAAGATAAAATTATAACAACGCTTTTTTAGAAATGTAATCAAATTATGTCACCTTTTAAAATATGTCACCATGTTAACTAATATTAAGACATTTATTTCAAAGTGTAATTAAATTATTACGTTTTATACAAAAGTGTCGTCATGTTTAGTTATATAGCGACACATTTTGAAAACTGTACTAAAATAGTAACACATATTTAGAGAATGTCACAAGTTTTACTAATATTGAAATATTTACATTAAAGTATAATTACTTTATGACACTTCAAAATACGATTTTTGTATAAACCCAACGTCAAAATGCATTTTCTCAAATCTTTCCAAAAGACCTAAAATCTGTCAACCCTAGCGGTGGTGGAGGTGGCAGGCGCTAGCACGAGGAGCGGCAGCAGCGGCGGTAGGCGTAGCACCTGAGACGACGACAGAAGGAGAGGGGACCAGGAGCTGCAAGGCAACGACACAGAGAAAGACTCGGCGAGCGACGAGGCGTCTTCATTCTAGCCAGAGCCGGCCCTGGCCCAGGGCAGGCAGGGCGATGGCCCAGGGCCCAAATGAAATGAGGGGCACCATGTGCCAGGCCCATTATACTTAATAATAATATATATATAATATGTATGTATTGTATATATAGTTATTATGTTATATATAGTGTTTTTAAAAGCGCAACTTAGGGCACCTGCATCGCGGGAATTATTTGCCCGTTTAAACGCGCCACTCCCGTTCAACATGGATGTGAGGCATCCATTATATGGGGGGCCCCATTTGGCCGTTCATTGCATTGAACGGCTTGGTGTCTATTTTTTTTTTATTTTTTCTGTTTTGTTTTCAATTAATTTGTTTATTTTTGTTTTGTTTTGTTTTCAATTAATTATTTTTTTTATTATGTAATGTTAATTTATGTCTTTTTAAATTTGATAATATTTAGTGTATTTTAAAAATTAAAATTAAATATTCTAATTAAAAAATATATTTATTTTGTTAGTAATAAAATATAAAAATAGTATTGAATGAGTGGATGATGGGTCCCATATGTTTGTGTTTAAATGAATGATTGAATGTGGGTGTGTATTTAAATGGAGAGATGTTTAGTGGAAAGATGATGTGGATGTGATGTGGATGAGAGAGTGTAAATTGTGATTGAATGAATGTTAAGGGATGTAGATGCCCTTAGCGACCTATGTCGCGCGAAATAGCGCAAATTTCCTGAAAAACGCGCCATAGCGCCTGTAATTTAGCGCAGTTCCAACATAGCGTACGCTTTTGATGACGTGGCATGCATTTTTCGGATAGCGTAAGCGATTTGTGCTATAGCTTAAAATCTGCACGCTATTTGGGACCCTAAAAAAATTGAAGGCAGAAAACTAATCCCAGCTCCCTTCATCATTTCACTTCTCACATCCTCTGTTTCCTCGACTCTCGTCTCTCGCTCTCGCCTTTCGCCCAGCTCTCGGCACCCCCAAAGTCCCTTCTCCTCGGCTCTTTGTACCCTACATCCCTTGCACGGTTGCACCTCGACTTTCAACTCCAAAGGTATCATTTTGTTTTACATTTGAGATTATTAATAGCTTCAGTGAATGATTTCGTTTTCTCGCTCTCGCCTTTCATTTTGTTTTTTTCTTTTTTTGAAGCTGCTTCACAGAACATGAATTGAAATTGGCCCTCTTCTAGTGAATTATTTCGATTTTTTTTTAAATTAGAGTGAGATAAAAGGATTGATGGAGATTGATGTTTGATTGCATTTTTTTTATGTGTATTTTTCGATTTTTTTTTTTAAATTAGAGTGAGATATAAAGATTGATGGAGATTGATGTTTGATTGCATTTTTTTTATGTGTATTTGCCTATTTGCTGATTGGGTCTGGCTATTTTTTTTAATGATTCAGAGTATATAGAAGACTAGAAGTATAGAACAGATCTATTTAATTTGATGATTCTATTGTAGTTGAAGTGTGTCCTGATTCTTGAATATCTGAGTATGGAACATATAAGACATAAATGAATTGTGTCCTGAATTATTTCCATTTGGTAATGGAACATCAGTGAGGTATTTAAAGAAGTATGCAGTTGTTTTTTTATTAGAATGATTGATTAAATGTTTCTAAACTTAAATTATTAGTTTGTTTATTATTAAGGTTAAGAAAATGGATCCAAACATAACTGGATAGATGAAGAGATTACTGTTTTGTTGTGATTACTGTTCTTATTACAGTCAAATAATGAATTGGATGAGGCCAATTATTTTTAGATTTTGAGCTGCCAAAAGCGAACTCTACGCTCGGTAGCTTCCCAACTCGTTTCAGTCAACAGATGCCATAGCCCTCGGGGATTACTTTACTTGTCTGTTCGGCTAAGCGAGCGAGTCTTTCTGGTCTGGGACGATTCTCCGAATTTGATAACAAATGCCAATTCTTGATCAATCGATAACCAATTCTTGAAGGTCCTTTGATCCAATCATAATATCGAATTCCGCTTTCCGACCGTTGGCAGGCTCTTTTTGTAAGACAACAGGGTAAGCTCATCCAAAGAGCCTGTCCCGGGGAAGGGATGCCCTTATGAAAAAGCAAAGGGCAGAGCTTCGAGTGACTTTTTTATTTATTCTTACTACTATCACTTTTTAAACTGGGCGAGTAGGAAATTGAATCCAAAAGCTGCCCAAAGGCTGTTCACTTTGCCGAGAGGGAAGCCAAGAGCTGGTGAGTTCTAACGTAACGTGGAGAACCGACTAATTCTTACTTCGTTCAGTCTATCTCCGGAATAGGAGAAAGCAGAGAAGAAAGAGGGATCTCTTCACTAAGCCGAGTTGACTTCACCCAACAAGAGCCAGGGCAGGTTATTAGCGGCCTGAGAAGCCTCAAGCGAGCGCCAGTTCGGTTCGAGTCTTCATCGATCGGGCGGATCTATATGCTTCGGAGGGTGAGACGAGGTGTAGCGCAGTCTGGTCAGCGCATCTGTTTTGGGTACAGAGGGCCATAGGTTCGAATGAGGAATCGGGAGGACTTCTACCTACGAACGTGTAGGATTTGACTGACGGAAGCGTCCTGGTTATTGGGTCAGCCGAAATGCGATCGATCGGCTCAACCGGATCAAGGACTGACGTCGAACCGAGCAAAGGCAGCAGCAAAATTGGAAAACGCATCGCGCCACACGCGCAGCCTCGGCAGACACACAACTTACACAGCACAGGCAGCATACAAGCAAGGTTTTTTCTCTTTTGCTGCGAACTCTTCTCCGTAAGCCCGGGATTATAGAATCCAATCTCGAACACTCGCTGGAGAGGATTCAAGCGGATAAAAGCCAAGACTTGCTCTTCGGGCTAAGATGCTGACTTTGCCGTGGAAAGAGTAGTGAGAGGGTAAATCCTCCCCATCCAGTCTTTTCAGGGGGTATTCATAATTGGACTATTTACATTCTTCTCTCTCCCACTCTTAAAGACCAGGTCTTTCATTGGCCTTGTACCGTTCTGCGGGTAATTATTTACCTAATATTCTCTTGAATCGACAAGCGAAAGATCAAATAAAAGATTCTAGATCAGGCAGACTGGCCCTGTAACGAAAGCCTGGAAGTTCCAAGAAAACAAGTACAAACCTATATAGATGAATAGGAAATTTCTTTTCTTGACCGCTTGCTATAATGTGTGGAAAAGTTGGCAAAAGCGCGGCGGCAAAGGGTCGTTTATCCATCCTTCTTCCTATTTCAGAGGCGTATTATACCTGGGCGAAAGGACAGCTTTAGCTTTATATGGCTTCGGCTGAGGGATTGATTTAGCAGATTGGGCAAGAAAGTACTGGTTTGACCTTGGGGGAGGTTACGATTTCACATCATGCATGGTAGGACTCCCCGGCTTCCTAATTAGACTTTTCTGACTCCTAGATCCCAAGCCCTTGTGGCTGATGTCATCCTTGCCACTTCTAAGGGGGCTTATATGCTTACGGGATTTTGCGTCGAGCAGATCTCAAAGCCAGGAGTTCGGTACAGCCCTTACTCGAACTAGTAGGACTAATTCCCGGGATGGGAAGTGGCATGAGGGGATTCCAAAAGAAGCGGATCTGATCCAGACATATGGATCTCTATTTCTCGACAAAAAAGAAAAGTACAAGCTAGGAGCCGTCGCATCATTGAGTTTTCTCCCATTCGATTTCCTTAGAAAACCTTAGAGCGCTTACGGAAGGAATTTTGGTAATTCTCTACTTCTTCACTCACACGGCTGTGTCTGCAATCAAAGTGCCAGTAAACAACTGTTCTTTCCAAGGAAAGAGAGAAAGAAGTCAAAAAGCGGCCAGGACCTGAAATGGTTAAATAAGGAGGCAAAAGGGGCGGGCTAAAACTATTGGACTCTTGCTTGGACTTCAAAAGGTAATAGTAAGTAAGATCAGAGAATTTACCAGAAAGGTTCTATCAATCCAACAATAGTGAAAAAAGAAAATAGAATGAGCTATCTTAGGATAGGGAGTTTTAAACAAGTTTCTTTTTCAGTAGATACCTGAATGCCGAGTATCGCTCGTAACAATCAATCGGCAGCGCAGTTTTCTACGCTACGAGGGTCGATGGAATTGAGAGTAGCAAAGGCTCAGGCGCTGTACCCCAAGGAAAAAAATTATGCATCGTGCGCATACCAGGAGCAGCTTCGAATAGGTCATTGACTGTGAACTGAGTCTTTACTTTGAAGATTATGACTTTGGGTTGTTGTATGAACTAATATTTGAATTGTGTTTTTTAGATTTAATGTCTAAATTTATGGTTTAAGACTATTTTAATTATTTATTTACTTGTATGGTTATATATATTATTATTTTTGGCATTTTAAGTGAACTGCTCGAATAGCTTACGCAATGCGCTACGCTATTTACGCTACGCAATATCAGGACCAAAACGTGACGCGATGCGCTATGCGCGTTTTAAAACACTGATTATATACGTTAGTAGCTGCACCTAATCTCTATGACTCTCTCTCTCTTTAATTTATAGTCTTTAATTATCCTACTGCAGCTACGCTTATCTGTTTTCCTTCAAATCTCAAAAAAAAAAAAAGGCCCAAATCTTGAGAATTCCTCTTCCTAAAACGGCAAACAACAGCGGTCCACCTCCTAATTCTTCTTGCTTCAAGGTTTTGACTTATCATCTTCCCCATATCTCTCTCATTCCAAAATTTTAATTGTTAATATTTTAGATTATAAATGGCCTTTTCAAACTTTGTTTTTCATGTCCACCTTCAAATTTCAATTGAATCTTTTCTTTATTTGGGGAAAATTTATTCAATTTAAACCCCTTGAGGCTTGAGCCACAGAGCCAGTCATTAGCAATTTAGGTTAGTTCCGGAATTCGGCCCTGTCGTGGACGAAAAATCTACTACCCGCTCGCCGCTTACCTCGTCGGCGCCCCCAGTTCGCCGTCCGCCACAACTGGGCCTACCGTCATCACTGTCGGCCACTTTCGGCTTTACTCGTAGCCTTCTCCTCCACCTTCGCCCAATTGCCCGAGGCCCGGACCAACGGCTACTCTGTTCGGAGTATTGTTGAAACGATGGTAAAACAATAAACAATAAAGTAGTTTAAATTTTGAAGCATAAACTTTAAATAGTTTGAGTGGTTGATTAATAATTAGTCGTTTCTTTTTCCGAACATTATTTGTTAATTAGTCGTTTCTTTAGATTTTAAAGCTTAGTGATTCTTGAGTAGTACTGAATGAAAAACAGTACTGATTTTGTGAATCCAAAAGAATTGTAAAAGATTGAAAAGGTCATTTAATGATTTAGTGATTTAGCATCAGTACTGATTTAGTGATTCCAAATGAATTGAAAAAGATTGAAAAGGCCATTTAATGATTTAATAATTTTATTTGTTTGCTTATAATTCTGTATGGTAAGAGTAAGACTATAGGATTTAGTTTATGTGTGGTAATGCTACTTAAGTTATATTGTTAACTGCCTGAGTGATAAACTGGTAATTCTATAGCGCAGTATGATAATTCTTTAGCTTTGTCGAGTTTGTATTATTCTATAAATTATGTTTTATTTTTATTGTAAAAAGGATGTTGAATATGTATTAGTTTATTTCTTACTAAAAAAGTACTTGAGGCATTATTTTTATTTTTGGCCCAGGGCCTAATAATTTACAGGACCGGCTCTGATTCCAGCAACACTTCTTGTATTCATGGTTGAATTGCAATTACCTCGACATAATCACTTCAATCCTATGTGAATCTACACGTAAACTCTTTTTTATGGTAATTATTAAATGATTTCCTTGTGCTTTTGTTTTTTATTGTTTTTTAAAAAAATAGATTTTGCATTCTTGGCATATAATGGTGAATCTTTTATCTTCATCTATGAACCATCACAATTCAGAGAAAAGCTTCTTCAATTCTGGGATATCATGATGTATTTGGGTGCTGATTATTCACTTAAAATTTCTCGATGAAGTATTCTGGTGCTTAAAACCTGTTCGCCGCCGAGCATTGGTTAGCTTTTTTACACCCTCCTAATTAAATGCACACACCTCCTTCCTTTCTTTAACTTTCATTGTGAATTTGAACACCCTTTTTATCCAAGTACACAACCCCTCTTTATATTTCTCATATTTTCTTGGGCCCAGATAAGTATATATTGGTCAGCTAATAGTAAAGTTTGAATCTTGTAATAAAAATGGTTCTTGCTGAATTTCTTATTTCCCTTTATCTTTTTAGAGGGGTAAAAATTGAATCTTTGTGTTCGTTGATAAAGGAAAAAGAATGGATGGTTGGGGCTGTGTCTGTTGTGGGTTCTGCTTTTATCGATTCAAAGACTTTCCCATGCCTGTGTTTTGATGCTCTGCCTTCTTGCGAACTGACGGTGGGCATTGCCCATGCCTGTGTTTTGATGCTCTGCCTTCTTGCAAACTGATGGTGGGCATTTAGTATTGCAGAGGCATATGATTGGCACAAAGCACTTGCCTTGTTTGGGGTCGTTAGATGTGAGAAACTCATTTCTTGATTATGCCTCAGTTAAAGCTCTTGCAGGTTCAAAGATTTCTCCACCACTCTATGCCCATGCACCACTCCCACACCCACTCCACCCACAACCATAAAGGCAAGCCTTGCCCACCGCCGTAAAACCGCGCCGCTCCGTCTATTCCATCGGAAACTCTCCTCCACGAAGAAACTCAAGACATGTACGCCGCGAAATCCCACCTCCACCGCCTCCAATTTAATGTCTGCAGCTGCCGGAGGCTCTTCTCTTCGCAGTCGCAGACCCCTCTCGAGTCCGCCGGCCCCATGGCATGCCTTCTCAAGACCCGATCCGTGATCCGCTTCAGGGGACCCGAGACCATCAAGTTCCTCCAGGGTCTTGTGACAAACGACGTGAGGAGTCTAGACAACCCGGAAACCGATGTCGAGAGGAGCAAGACGCCCAACTTGCCGGGGATTGTGGTTCCTCCGGTGTACGCCGCAATGTTGACTCCACAGGGGAGGTTTCTATACGATTTCTTTCTGTACAGGCCGCCCCGTTTGGATGAGAAGCTGGATCGGACGGGTTCTGGGCCGGGGCCCGACTCGGATGAGCTCGAGATTTTCGCTGACGTTGATGGGTCTGTCATGGATGAGCTCTTGGCAACTCTGAAAAGGTGAAAACTTCATTAAAGTTTTTGTTTTAAATTGAAACCATTGAAACTTGAAGATGATTTGAATTGTTCGTTCTACTTGAAGGTTGTGTGATTTGGGGGCATTGAACTTATAAAATTCATAAGGCTAGATAAAATAGATCCATTTTGAAGCAGTGAAATGAAGTACTCGTATATTCTGTGTAAAAGTTATAAATGAATGCTAAACAACTGGAATTTGATGCTTGTAGATATTCTAAATCGTTGTTGTATGAATTTTTTGTTTTTATTGCTGTGGTGCAAATCCTAGTTTTGGTATATTTGAAGAAGAGTTTAGCCACGACCGTTTTTAAGTCATACATGAGGCTTCTTGCTAATAGGTTTACCCTGCTTGTGTGCCTACCTTACACCGAAACTGAAATCATGGGCTTATGAATGGTTTTGGACAAATTGGTCTGGTAAATCTCTTTGTCAAGCCTAAGGGCATTTTTCTTTAAGGTAGAAATACAATTTTTGCATGGCATGCTTAAAAATTATTGTTGTAAAAATCGCTAGGCACAGGAGTTATATAGTGCTAGGTGGGATATAATCAGATAAAAATGTAGGCGATATATAATCGGAGCTAGATGAAACCTTTTACAACAATGGTTCTAGTTACTCATCTTTATAGAAGAGGTAAAAAACTTTGTCTTTTCACTGTGTAATGTTCCGGCAAATGTGTTGAGCCATTTATCTAGATAAGATATTCATTGTGGATTTCTTCTATGAAAGTTTTCGTCTTACTCCACATGAGTAAAACTTTGGCAAAGTCCCTTTCGGTGATTACATGATATATCATTTTTGTGTCTTCAAATTGTATATTGGCAGATACCGTTTGAGATCTAAGGTTGAGATTGAGAATGTGGCACAAGATTTCTCTTGCTGGCAAAGGTTTGGTAGGAACATAGCAAGTGAGTCTTCATCATTGGAAGACTCTGAAGCAAATTCTGTTGGCTATGGTGGTACTGTTGATGGTCCTGGTATATCATCTTCACAAGGAAATAATCTTGGTTGGCAATGGAATAAGGACCCACGGTTGGCTTGTCTTGGATTTCGAGGCATCTTTCCATCCAATGATACACGTAAGTTTAGTTAACCATCTTACATACTTAAGTCTGGGCTCCAGTTTTTATCTTATTTATTATTATTATTGTAATTATTTTCATTACTTAATTCTTTTACCTTTTTGTACATCATGTATCGCAATAGAGGTTTCGTAACTGCACATTCACATTACTAATTTTTTGTTCACATTTGTCTGGTGACATGGTTAATAAATGAATGGTTGCTTTCTTGCATTTGATTTTGAATTTACCCAGTCAATTACAATATGCTGCCGATTGTGTTCTGATATATGTCTATCTAGTGCAGCTCCACTCGTTGAGGTGGATAAAGAAACTGATGAAGGAAATTATCTTCTCTTGAGATTAGAGAAGGGAGTTGCTGAAGGCTCAGCTGAGATCCCAAAAGGTTAGTATCTTTGATAATTGCATATTTGGATATCAGTCTCAGTAGTTCACATGTTAAATAACCCTCATGTGCGAACATCTCACAATCATTTTCTACGAGCTGAAGGCTGCAGAATTAATTTATTTCTCATTATTTACTTAACATATGTTACTTCCATATTGTCCGGATTGGAACCAATATGTATGAAAAAAAATAAAATAAAAAATCCAGTTCAAGTCAAGAACATTGAAGATTTGACTACCTATCCTGCTTGCTTGATGAATTAACGAGTGATTGAGCTCCGGAAGATTTATACTCAAGATTTACTCTTTTAATAGGCTGCTCAATGCTGACGATTGTGACCTATAAATATAAATGTGTCGTTTTTATGCAGGTGAGGCGATACCCCTAGAGTACAATCTTGCTGGTCTCAATGCTATTAGCTTTGATAAAGGATGTTACATTGGCCAAGAACTCATTGCTCGTACACATCACCGTGGAGTAATACGAAAACGACTAATCCCTTTGAGATTTTTGGATGATAGTGGAAAAGGTACAAACCCTCCTATTCTGATTTACTTTGTGACATTTTTCTGGGTGTATTAGTATAATATGACATTTTTGTCTGATCTAATTTAGAGATTGAACAAAAAGTATCACCTGGTTCTGAAGTGATTGATACGGCCTCCCAAAAGAAAGCTGGGACGGTCACAACTGCACTTGGATCTCGTGGTTTGGGCCTTCTCCGCTTGGATGAGGCTTTCAAAGGATTGGGCTCGTTAATCGTAAAAGGTCAGGAAGATATCAAAGTAGAGACCATGAGGCCAAAATGGTGGCCTCCTGAGTGGGTGTAAACTGCTTAGCTTATGTATGACTCTATTACCCTCTTTTTACACCTCAGAATAATGGAGCTTCTGAACATGAACAAAAAGCTTGATTTTGGTATTAATAAACTTTTTCCCCTTCTGATCGTGCAATTTTTACATATTATGCGGTAGATTTTGTTTTGACTATGTGCATGTGAATGAAAATAGTTGCATGTCGCGAAGCTTTATGCCCGTAAATCATATTTGTGGATTCCGAGTGGACATTTTTTGTGCGTGTTGAAAATTGAGATCAAACTACACAGAAACTGTAGCTTTTTCCTTAGGATGCTCGAAAATTCATATAAATTCACAAAAAATATCTAATTGCACTTTGTAAGTGGACCTGAAATACGAATTCCAGTAAACATTTTGCTAGTTCAATGTTCATTCCCATCTTCATAAGTCCTGTCCATCCCTGCATCTCTCACTAATTTACATGCTCCGGCCAAACACCATTAAATCTCGCATTCTAGTTCTTGGTCATATCTTTAAGTTAAGATTGTAGGGATTGAATATTTTCAATGTATGCGCAATACAATCATCGTCTAGCCACTCTTCATACCGCTTTTCAGCTCCTGCACTACCGACACCATGCTCGGCCTACTCTTTGGATTCTCATTCGTGCAGTCCAAGGCAATCCTCGTCAGCAGTTGCGCCTCGATTTCCATAAACTCACCTTTGAGCTTTGGGTCGATAAACTCCTCCAGTTTCCCGGCCTCAGCCGCTGCCCGTGTGGGCCCCGGGAGCATCGTCTTGCCACACAATAACTGGAAAATTATGACTCCATACGCATACACGTCACTCTTTTCCGTGAACCGGCCTGTAGTGATGTACTCGGGGGCCATGTAGCCTAATGCCGCACTCACTTTGAGGGCCGAGTAGACAACATCATCTGCAAGAAGCCCGTGAAGGCCCGCATCAAGAATCAACGGGCTCATGTTTCGGTCGAGTCGCGACCGAGAGGTTTGGTGGATGATCGGTGGCTTGTTCGTCTCGTTGCTGTGTAGATACAGCACACCTGGTTTTAGAAACACCAAAATTAAATCATAGATGCAATTTTTGGATTTAACCATATCTACTAGCTTGATGGTTGAAAGCATATTTTGCTTCAATGGGCCAAGCAAATGTCAGATCATAAATGAAGCATTTAATGGCAACTTGTCTATGGCATTTGGTGAAGAAGCTATAGTAATTGCTTTGTCTGAAGCTCATGCATGAATGCATGTGCCATTCTCTCAAAAAAAGTGGTTGTGCTGCATACATCAACTCAATTGTAGGACAGTGGACTTTTTAGGGGCTAAATAATTGCTTCAGACAAGAAGTTTGGTCTTAGGAAAGACTTCAAATGATAGGACATCATAACACAACTCTGAAAATCACCTTTATGAACTCACAAATAGCCCAAACTAAGTGGTGAAACAATTTAACTTACTTTATATTCAACTTAAATGCCAGAAACTGGTAAGCTGTAGCTACAAACAAAAAGAAATGTTTGCAGACTGTTAAAACTCAAAAACACACATTTGTGCACAAGATTAGAGATCAAAACAAACACCAACCTTTAGCAATGCCATGGATGATAGAAACCCTAGTCTTCCAATCAAGCACAACAACCTCATCTCGGTCGAGATAGCTCGACAAATTACCTCCAGGGGCAAAATTGTAAATCAAGAAGCACTCCCCTCGAGCCTTGGACCGACATAACCCTTTGAGCTCCACCAAATTCTCGTGCTCGAGCGAATTCAGCAAGCCGAGCCCTCTCAAGAACTCTTCCTCCTCCGACTTGCAACTCGTCTTCCCAATACACTTAACAGCCACAATCGACCCACCCTTCAGAACCCCCTTATAGACTCGACAGAATTTACTCTTCCCTAAAAGGTTCGCCTCCGAGAAGTGCTGCGTGGCCGACTCGACCTCCTCGAGGTTGAACGAGTCTCTTCTGTGTGGGCCCCACATGCTCGGGCAGCGATCAAGTGAAGATGGGCCCACGCTACTGAGCTGGTCCCCATTGGACGTGTCGGATTTGTCCCCGACCTTCTGTTTCCGGCGGCGGTGCCAGAAAAAAGCGACGGCAGCGGCCACCGCCAGCCCGAACGAGGTGGCGATCAGGCCCGAGATGAGCCCGATCTTGGGAAGCTTTGATGGGGTCTCCGAACAGATGGTCTCGTTGCAGGCTATGGCGAAGGCAGCCGATTGAGGATTGGGATTGCCCGTGTGGCCGGATGGGAAGGAGTTCAGGTTGAGGTCGAGGTTGCTGTCGAGCTAGTTGCAGGCTCTGAGCCCGGGGAAGCCGGGCCCACATAAGCCAGAGTTGTTTTCGAACTGGAAATCGATATTTCTTCTCTTCAGGCCTTCAGAATTGAGCAAAAGTCGATAACTTTAACGACGATAACCTTACTACTTTTTTTTGGGGGGGGAGGGGGGGGGAAGATTGTAAAAGAAGATGGGTGGCTAACCAGGAGGGATGAGTCCAGAAAGTTTGTTGTTTTTGACATCAAGGAGTTCAAGTGAGGTGTTATTGGCCAGTGTGTAAGGAATTTGGCCTGAGAGTTGATTGGAGCCGAAGTGCAAGCTTTTCAAGGACCTCAAATTTCCTAAGTCTGAAGGGATATGCCCTGTTAGCCTATTGCTTTCCAATGCAAGAAAGTTCAGGTTTTTTAAGGATCTCATTTGTGTAGGCATGTTCCCTGTCAATTGGTTGTAACTCAGCTGCAGTACTGCAAAAAGTTCAAGAAATGAAATGAAAATTTGAAACTGGCTACAGATTGTGATAGTTTCAATTTCTGAACTAGTGAAAACTGAATTTCTGTAGCTCACGAAAAATATACTATAGAGAGAGACCTTGAAGACTAGCCATTTTTCCAATCTCAGGTGGTATAGCACCAGTCAAGTTATTGAAATTGAGATAAAGATCGGTTAACTCTGTCAGATTCGAAATCTCCACCGGAATCTCTCCCTGAAGAGAATTGTAATGCAAGTAAAGGCCCGACAGGCACTTGAGCTCAGCCACTGCCGGAGTCAACTTTTCGGCGAGCCCCTTCCCCTGCAGAGAGATGTTGACCAGTTTCCGGTGCTCGTTGCAAGCAACCCCAACAAACGAGCCGCTGCACGGCTCGCCGGAAGCGGCCCACGAGGACAGGCACTTGTTCGCCGGATCCAAAGATGACTTGATCTCCATTAATGCCCTCAGCTCTGTATTTCCGGCCGCCGGAGTTGTGAAATAGTTGCTGCAGCATGTTAGGCCGGCAAGAATTAGGAGAGTAAACAGGGGATTTGGGCCATTTGGTGACCCCTGCATTTTCTTTTTTCCTTTTTTTTTCTTGGGATTTTTATGTTTTTGTTTAGGAAGTAATTTCAAGAATCAAAAGACATGATTTTTAACTTAAAGGCAGAGCCTTTTTTCTAGTGGGAACTTTTTGGATATGGAGTTTGTTTGAGCTGTAATGCTTGGATGGTGTTTTATTTGGAGGACGAGCAAAAGAGATTAGCTAGTGTGTGTGTTCACTGTTCAGTGTGAAAAGGTTGTAGCTGTGTTGGACTTTGGAGGGTATAAAAACATGCATGCACATATTTTTATGGGGTGTTTTTTTTTTTTTTTTTTNGGGTGTTTTTTTTTTCCTTTTGTTTTTAAATAATTTGGTGTAATTTGCACCATAATAATTGATATTTGGGGATGTATAAAAGTATGGGTGATAATGATTGGTACTATACGAAACACCAACATGATAAGATGTATGATGATAGAGACGATTTTGTACGAAATGGCGCCATTTCGTACAAAATAATTTATTTCATAATTTATTATCGTGTTATCGTCAAATCATACTATTTTATTATCGTGAGTATAATAATGAATCCAAATTTAACTAAATAATTTATTTCATAATTTTCTTGGGAATCGTGATAATAAAGTCTTAGTTACATTTTATGTTATGATTTTTTGTGAAATAGTCATCCAAAAGGCTATTTTCATGGAAAATGACGATTTCCGACTTCGCCGAGTCTATCGCCAGCTTAAGTTGTTTTTATCTGTCTAATTTCAAAATTAAATCTTAAAATTATCCTTCAGAACTTGTCACTTGCATGTTTAGATTTTTTTTTTTAATAATTATTGGGGATTAGTGAGTAAAAGTCTTATAAGTACGATTGGAAGTAAAAACAAAAATGATTTTGTTTTGCAAGATATTTTGTAAGGAATTACGATTGGGTGCAAGTTTTCAATTTAAAATTCAGCCAAATTCTTTTTTTAATAATTATTGGGGATTAGTAGTGAATAAAAGTCTTAAGTGCGATTGGAAGTAAAACAAAAATGATTTTGTTTTGCAAGATATTTTTTAAGGAATTATTATTGGATGCAAATTTTCAACTTAAAATTCAGTAAAATTCACCAAATTAATTCATATCGTTATTATTAATATAATTAAATAGCATCAATCAAATGAATATTTTTCAACAAAATTCAATTTGTCGATTCACATATTTTTAACTATTAATTATTTACAATCATTATATTATTAATTTTATATTACATCAACTTTAATAATTACATTTTAACTCAATTAACAAACTCAAAATTAAATATAAATTTTCATCGATTTTTTTTTGTCTTTAAATTTTAACCCATTTTATTTAAGAAATTAAATTCAATCCAAAAATATCATTTTCAATCCCACTTAATTTAATAGGTACATAGTTCCAGCTCTTAAAAATTGTGGGACTTGGATTTTGTCGTTCCAACTGAAAATGTCAAATTTGAAGACTAACAATATTACTAACTTTGGATCAAAATATCATGTATTACTTTACGTCACTATACAGTATACATCTTATTCTTATCTTAATATAGATTGATAAACGATTTAAAGAGAACCTTTATTCTTTGAAGATAAAGCATACATATATAATTTTATTTTCCAGTAACCTCATTCGCATTTTATTGGATTTTTTTATATTTTAAAATGCACAATACGTAGTCATGCATACATAAATTATATCATCAAAATAAATAGCAATGTCACTAGTTACACTTGTCCAAATTCCATACTGGTTTTGACTTGTTCTATTCTTATCTTACTGTAAATTCGAGCACGCATTCAGTGTGACAAACTTGGATTGTTCAAACCAACTCTACGTGGTATTTGATTTTATGTAGGCTTGTCCCAAATTTGGACTTAATGTTATTAATGACGTTTTTTCATTAAATATATTAAGCAAAAACTAACTAACATCACAAGACTTTTGAGAGATACTCTAACTATATCGACCTGTCATAATATGTAAATAAAAATGTTTATTTATATTATGGAATGTTCTATTGCTATTTATATTGTTTTTAAAAGTATAATATCTTCAAATGAAAGTATGAAGATGTGCTAAAAAAATTATATTGACCTAATTGTTAGGCTAACCTGACAAAGACCGATCAAACGAACAATATATATATGGATTTATTTTTATCGACGTTTGAGTATAGTTTCATATGAAATGTCATAGTGACTATATGAACAATATTATCAATACAGTTTTTATTCAAAATTGCATAATCGGTCGTGTTTAAGCATCTTCAATGTGGCTTTTGACATTGTAAAAAATCTTTCATATCATCTACTCTTGAAAGTGTGTTATTAATTTATTCTCTAATGTATCTTGTTATGAACTCTTTAATGATGAAGTAGATGAAATTTAAAACTGACAAATGTTGAGTTCACTTTCTAATATCTAACATCATGTTAAAACTTAAACATAATGACTCATCAATCCAATTTATATTTTTGTTTAAATTTTTTATTCTTCTTGTATCAATGAATTATTTTAATTGATCCACATATACAAATTAATAAATTATTGTCAAATTGATGAATTGGAGATAATAGTTTGGTTCACATTTTTGGACTTTTAGCAGTATTCTCGTATGAATTAAAAAACTAAGAACACCAGATCCAGTTTGCCTTCCTCCAGCAGGGGCCTCCGGGCCATCGGGGCGGTGGCTTCTCTGGCCGTGCGGCCGGCGTTCGAAGGCTCGTTGGATGGGCGGCTTCCTCTTCCCGGGTGAGTCGGCGGGTCAGCCCATTTTGAATCTCGCCTCTTTATCGGCCGCCACGATGGGTTCTGACCGGCGGCTTCTCGGAGTATGAGCAGCGGTGCTTTTCCGGTAAGCTTTAGACCATGGGCTGCGGTTCCGATCATCAATTTGGTAACAAGGGGTGGTCGGGCTGAGATTGGGCCGTTTCGCTTTCCTTCCTTCTCCGATTTTCTCTGCTTTTGTGCTTGCTGGTTTCATTGGCGGAGTTAAGTTGGGGCTGGGTCTTGTGTCCCAGTCTCGGATCTTCGGGGTTGTGATGGTGGAGCTTGTTTATTGACCTCCGGGCTCGGGTGTTGTGGTTGTCCACTCGGGAGGGCCATGGTTTTTCAATCTCTAGTTAGGCGAACGAGGTTCTGCAGTTTCTAGCTTGCGACTTGGACCGAGTCTTGTCCGTGTGGGTGGTCGCCGTCTAGTTGTGTTCGGTTGGTTTCGGCTGCTGGCTGGAAGGACTTTATTTTTGTTATGTGTCTTTTATTTTTTGTGTTATGTTGTTTTGTATGTGTTGTTTTGTAGTTTGTGCTTTGTTAGTGTCTGTTTGTCTGTTTTGTTTGTGTGATGTGTTTTTGGTTTGGGCTCTTCGCCTCTGTGCACCTAAGTGTCAATCTGTGCGCCCGAGTGTCACTTTATTACCATGTTGGGGTCGGACACTCGGGTATTACCCTGTTGGGGTCCGACAGTTAGGTATTACTCTGTTGGAGTCTTGTAGTTGTATTAGTTGTTTGTTTTATTTGTTAGTTTTTTTCTAGCGATTGCTNCATTATATTCAAAATCCATCATTTCTGCTGGAGGAAAAGCACTTGAAAAATTGAATTTGACTTTCCCCACCGGAAAAACCAAAGCAAATGTAAATTATAGGATCAAGAACTGGTGTTGATATGTTCTTTCTTTATTACATATTCAAGGCTTACGATTCATGAACACCGTTGCAAAAATCCATAATTTATGCTACCCATATTTATAGGGCACTGACTGCAATGCCTTATCTCCCAAAAATAATAATAATAATAATAATAATAATAATAATAATAATAATAATAATAAAAAGAAAAGATGTAACATTTGCCTATTGTTGTAGTCAAATAATAAACCTTTATATAATTAAAGAATATATAGTTGTCCTTGTCCATAAAGATCATACATATGCCCTATGCTGCTTCCGGACCAAAGGATCTCAAGTTACACGCTTCAAATCTGTAATAATTGTATTTGAAATTATTTCTAAAAATTTCATCTAATTTAAAATTTTCAAACCAAATGTAACCTTAGTACCCTACAAAGATTACCTCCTCCATGATATTATATTTGGTTAACAAATATCTCCATTTGAGGATTGCAGTTTTACAAAGTAGAGTACATCAATATGGTATCCAAAATCTGAAGAGAATAATTTAATTACCAATTCATTTAGGAACAGTGATTGCATTGCAACTTATAAAGGATTTGGAAACATAGAATAAAACAAAATAATTTAAAATTTAATTAGTCTGTTTTCTCAAACTAAAACCCTAGACAGTTTATCAGTTCTTGTAGCAGCACATCTAAGTGAGAGTGCCAATTTGGCCAAGAACACAAACCAGTTTTCCCCCATCACAAACAAAAATTCGACTCTCGAATATACCCTTCACAATCACAAACATGATCTGCCAAGCAAAATATATACATGTACACAAAGTATCCCCTGAACCAGAAGAACAATTAACTTCACTTAGCTACATAAATAACAAGAATAAGAATGCATAGGTTTATAGCTCATCTACAAGAAAAAGAACAAGCAAGCAATTCTAAATTCAATCTATTCAATGAAAAGATGAAACATCATAACAATAGCTGAAAAGCACAAATCACCCAAAAGACTCTTCTTCCACAACGAAATTCCATAAACGGACATGATTTTATCGAAAATGTACCGCGTCTACCTACAACGACAAGCATCCAAAAGAACCAAAACACGCCTAATCAATCGAACACAAACTTATTCACCAAATCACCACACATTGTTCATTGAAACACCGAGCATCTTAGCAAACGCAGGCATACATAGACTCACACAAATAGAAATCAACAGCTAATACCAAGTAAGCGAGAACATGGTAAACTACACGAAACGAAACAAACTAAAAGCTAATAAAACTTTCTTTTTTTTTTTCCAAATTTCACCACGCGCTCTTCTTCTTTGCACGATAATACCCGAGATACCACTCGACAAACTTCTTCAAACCCGTCTCAAGATCAGTCGTGGGCTTATACCCGAGCTCCTTCATAGCCAAACTAATGTTCGCGTGCGTGAAAAGAACATCCCCATTCCTCGGCATAGTCAGCACCCTCTTTTTCGCCTTGACTTTCAAAAGCTTCTCTAAAATGCTCACGAGCTTCCCAACTGGGACCGGGCTCGTATTCCCCAAATTATATATCCTCAATTGGGCCGGGCCCATTTTCTTACCTCCACTCCCCGTGCTCTTCTTCGCCGTATCAAGAGCAGCCAAACAGCCCCTAACCACGTCATCAATGTATGTGAAGTCACGGGCCACGGTGGCATGATCTGCCCCTTCAAACACCTTGATCTCCTTCCCCCTGAGGATATCTTTGGTGAAGAAGTAGTAGGCCATATCGGGCCTGCCCCATGGGCCGTAAACCGTGAAGAAGCGAAGCCCGGTGATGGAAAGCCCATATATGTGGTTATAAGTGTGGGCTATTTCCTCGCCGGCCTTTTTGGTGGCGGCGTACAGGCTGGCGGGTTGGTCCGTACGGTCCTTCTCCGAGAAGGGGACTTTGGAATTGAGCCCGTAGACCGAGCTGGACGAGGCCCAGACGATACTGGGCTGTGAGTCTGCGTTCTTGCAGGCCTCGAGCAGGCTGACGAAACCGTTAACGTTGCTGTGGATGTAAGAGCCCGGGTTTTGCATCGCGTACCGGACGCCGGCCTGGGCCGCCAGGTGCATCACGTGCGTGAAGTGCACGACCTCGAAGAGCTTGCCCAGCAATTCGCCGTCGTTCAGGTCGGCCTCCACGATATACACGCCCTGGCGGTCGAGGAGGCTCTTTCGGGCTTTTTTCAGCCCGGATTCGTAGTAGGTGTTGAAGTTGTCGAGGCCCACCACGCCGTCACCGCGCTGCTTGAGGGCGGCGGCGACGTGGGTTCCCACGAAGCCGGCGGCGCCGGTGACGAGGACGATGAAGCCGGAGCTAGAGCGAGGACGGGCCGAGTTTCGGGCTCGGACCTCCCAGTTCGGGCCGGGGCGTGCCCGCTCGGGATGGACGGAGGTTTTGAGGCTGCGGCGTTTGCCGGCGGGGGAGGCGGTGGGAGGGGAGCGGAGGAGGAAAATGAGAAGGAAAAAGAGGAAGAGGAAGGACCAGAGAGTGAGGCGCGGGTGGAAGCGGAGGCGGTGTAGGGCGTAGGAGGACGATTTGATCTTCCCGGTGGAAGACGGGATTATGGGGTCTAAATGAGAGAGTATGGGCTTCAACTGAGTCATCGGAAATTTGATCGGAAAACACCAAGATTCGATTTTTATTTATTTTTTCTTTTCGAATTTTGGGTGAAAAGTACGAGGTGGGGTTTTAACCGTTTAGAGGAGTTTCTGCAATTTTTCTTTTTTCTCTTGTTTGCTGCTCAATAAAGCAGAATTTACAGTGTGGGGACGTTTTTGGATTTATGGGGAATTTTGGCAAAGAGAAAGGGATTTTTTTGCTTGTTTATAGAGCAACGGTGGGGATGTGCTGGCGCCTAGTGGGAAACCAAATGGTGACGTTTATTTATTTTAGGACAAAGTCTTCATGATTGAATTTTGAAAAATTATTACTGTATTAGTAAATAATTAAATATTACTTATTGTTGTTACTGTAATATTATTAAGGAAATCAGTAATCATCCTTGCGTTATTTACTTATTTTTCCAAATATTCTGTTATAGAGTTTTGGTAGCACAGTCAGTGNTTTATATCATCACAAAAAATTGTGTCAGGTGGATATCGTTAGGTGCATCTGCACGTCATATTGTTTTAATAAAAATCATACTGATATTATGAAATATTATACCTTTATTTATATTATTTTTTAAATTATAATTTTCCAATTTAAAATTATAAAATATCTTTAAAACTGTATAATTGCCATTCCTAGTAGCAGCCAAAGGTAAAAGTAAAACCACCCCTTGTAAGAATTTGGGTTCAATTTAACATAATTTACCTATGCCGTAGAGGTAATTTCCCATTATACTTTACAGTGGTAAAAAGTTAGGCCATCTTCATAGAGGGTAAAATAAGTTATAATGGCAAAAGTCAAAATTCAAATCTTTGTGATCTACTTTGCTTTGTGATAAAGTTCAAATGGTAAAAAAAAATCACAAGATGCAAAGTAGAAATAGATTTTCCTTTGGAAATTGTAAATATGAACTATGGGTGGTAAATACTGACTCATATTTCCCAATAAAAATTGTAATAAATATATAAAAGGCTGAACATGGGAAAGAATCCCTGGAATTACTTCAAAAAAATCTGTCAACCAAATCTTCAGGTATATAACTGAAATCAGTGTGAGAGCGATGCCAGTGCAAGAAGAATATGCCATTAATTTTTTATGATAGTGGCTTCAAAGCGGGATAAGAAGGTCAAATTGATGGTTTTATTACTGGTACAATTAATTTATACCTGCAATCATAGTATGGTTCAATTTGACTTACTATTACTTATTAGATTCAAATATGCATTTAATTTAATTGCTTCGAAGAACAATAGCTGAGGAAATATATTTCGTTTTTGAAAAATGCAATTATTTACTGAATGGTAATCAGCGGTTTTGCTATGAAGCCAACAGTTGGCTCCATAGTGGATCCAACCTTCCATAGTTGGCTTCAGAGAAAAACCGTGGTACTCAAATTTTCGTCTTAGGGTGAGTAATTGCATTTATTAATAAAGTTATTTTATATGTTTAAACATTTTTTTTTATTTTTTTTTAAAAAATAAAACATACGAAATGCAACAATACATAAACTAGTCATAAACTACAAAATAATGCAATTGAAATTCAGTGATAAAAATAAATTGAAAAAATAAATCCTATAAACTGTAAAAGTTAGTATATAGTTGTGGGGCCCGCCGCCACATGTGCGTCCACGTCACTTAGTCCTGTCCCAATATCTGGATGTAAACAACAGATATTGAGGGATAATTTACCTTATCAATATTATCAGCCGAAATAAACGACGCCTTATAGTTAGATAAATACTTCAGAGATTATAATAATAATAAAAGAAAAACAAGATTTGAAAGTAAATTGCGTAGAATTCTCTAAAGATAATAATGTTTGGACATGGACTCTATGAGCATGTGGCCATCACTTCATAGAACAGGATCCACTATGTAAATGGAATCTACAAACCTTAAAAGGCCCAAATACTTTATGCCCATATCCAATTTAGTCACTGAGCTCCACCATTTAGCCCATATGAAACATTTTCATTTTACCTTCACAGAAAAATAACTCAAAGAGAAAAAATAGTTTTTACAATGGGGATTATCATTTTAATTTTGTTAAATATTCAATTTTTTATTTTTCTTTTCGAATTTATTTCTTTATATATATATATATATATATTAGTTTTTATATTCGGTAGAAATTTATTATTTATGGTTTCATTTTATTATTAGTTTCTTTCTCTTAATAGGTTTCTACTAGGAAAGGAAGGGATAGAAAGGAAAAAAAAATTGGTAAAAAAAAAATAGAGGAAAAAGATTTCGATCACCCCTTGTGGTTCTCAATTCATATTTCAAAATTAAAATCTGTCATCTTTTCGGATCCAATCAGTCATAACGTCACATCGACGTCATCACTCCATAAATCGCGCTGGTCTCGTGCAACACACCCATTAAATGCCTCATCAATGCTAACCGTTCGATTCGCCTGTAATTCGACGGTTAAAGTCTTTATGTCCTTTCAACTAGCCGACTCCATCTCAGTCGTTGATATCGACCGTGATCCAATGGCTCCCTGCGACATGCCCTTTCAGTTTCGCACCTTCAGATCTCAACCCTTCTTCCAACCGACAATAATCTGCGAAGCCACGAACCCAACACTCGAAGACGAACGCCCCCACAGATAGGAACTCAACCCAAATACAACTCCAATGACTCCAGAGATGGCTAACTCAGTTAACTGAAACCACACCAGACGACAAAATTCTTCACCTAAGTGGACCGGAGGCCAGCACTTCCTCTCTCCACACCAACCAAGGATTGTGTTCACCCAACAGCCCACACACAACCAACAGCCAAGGCCGTAGCCCGCAGCTCGAACCTGACCCGACTTCCAAGCACCATGGTAGAAGGGAAAAGAGGGAAGACGAGAACCTTACCTCAGCGCCTACCAACTCCATGGAGACGGTTGGAGCTAGCCGCTCGACCACCTCTCGGCACCCGCCTAAAACTCGCGTGATCTTGCATGCTTGTTGGATTTATTGATGTCATGGCAAAAAAAGATTCAAACTTGTATGATATTACTTGTTGGATTTATTGCAATTACCCAATATGTTCACTTGCTAGAACCATAAGGATATTGACACAAAATTTGTACAAGGTTTGTCATTGTGCCCTGTGGAATGCCAGAAGACTGCCTCTTAGGAAACTGCAATTAGAACATTTGATCAAAGAAAAGCATAATATGCTCAAACACAAATTGGGCAAAACTTCAAATTTAAAGATANACCTCCGCAACACATATAACTCAGCAAGAAAGCTCAACATTTACCCAACTCTTATGAAGTTAACTCATATTCGACACCCATACCCTTCGGCGGTCACATTCCAAACAATAGAAACTGTACAAATATAACGAAACCATCAACTTCCGCTACAAATGAAAAATATCGAATCACCAAAAGTCACGACAAGAGCACGTGCCATCCTTGAAACTATGAAACCTATTCGCATCTCTTACAACTATCTCACGACCCACAATGCTGCTGATAAACTTCAACACCGTGTGGCAATCCCCACAAACACGCAGGTTCTTGATCACACGTATGCATGACCCGGGACTCGACTTTAGAAGCCCATATGCCACGGCCAGCCTCTCGCTATGCCAAAACAGCTGCCTTTCCTTTTCCTGTTGCTCCATGTCATGCAACACAAAAGAAGTATCGGGCAAATACCCTCTTCTCCTCATCTCTTCATCCAATTCCTTCAGACACTCAAAAATCTCATCTTTCACATCGGCATGCAAACTCTCCCCTGCATAGAAAACCTCGTTTTCCTTCCCCAAGTCAACACAGCTGTAACCCGGTTCCTTTCTCAGCTCCAAATTCGCCATCAGTTTTCTCACAGCCGACACTCTCTCCCACATGGCTGCACGAGCGTACACATTCGACATCAGAATGCACGTTGACGGGTCTTCCGGGCCCACCTGAAGAAGATGATTAGCGATCCGAACACCTGTTTCGGTTTTACCCTTCTGAGCACAAGCGCTGAGTAAAGTGGCCCACACGGCCTCATCTGGCTCGAACGGCATCGAGTTAAGCACGTGCTCTGCTTTTTCCAGGTGGCCCGAACGGCTGTACAGATCCACCAAGCACGTGTAGTGCTGAAGGGAGGGTTTTATCCCGAAATCATCGACCATCGAGTTAAAAAGCTGTAAGCCTCTTTCAACCAGGCCTGCATGACTGCAAGCGTAGATCAACCCAGTAAAAGTTACTTCGTTTGGTTTCAAGCCAGTAATAATCATTTCATCGTAAAAAGAGAGTGCCTCGTCAGCCCTGCCGTGCTGGGCAAACCCGACTATAATTGAAGTCCAAGAGATGATATCTCTCGTTAATTTCATGTTTTTAAATATTTTCTCCGCAGATAATATGTCGCTGCATTTGGCGTACATGTCGATCAACGCATTGTTTAGGTACGCATTCGACTCGTACCCAAGGCATATGACCAGCCTGTGAACTTGTTTCCCGAGCGCCAGCATGGCCAAACTAGCCGAACCGACTATCAAGCTGGAGAAAATGAAAGGTTCATGATTACCACCAACTCCTTCTCTCCTCATTTCATTGAAAATCTTAAATGCCTCGATACTGTGCCCACCCTGAACAAAGCCCGAGATCAGGGCCGTCCAAGAATGCAAATTTTTACAAGGCATTTTGTGTAAGACTTCAAAAGCTTCACTTTTCCTTCCTATTCGAGCATACCCGTACATCAAGCTAGTCCAAGAGACCACATTTTTCGAAACAATCGAGCTAAATACCTTATTAGCCTCACCCGGTAGCCCGCATTTCGCGTAAAAATCGACAAGGGCCGATTTGACTACATCGTCATTAGAATAAGGGGAGACAAGGAATCGGGCGTGCAGCTGCAGGCCGGGCCCCAGGGCAGTCGAGCCCGAGCAAGCCCTGACCAGGCTTGCAAAGACAAAATGGTCTGGGTCGGGCCCGCCGCCGGATATCATCCTCGAAAACAGGAGAAGTGTGCGGGTCGGGAGGTTTGCCTGGTTGTGGGCGGTGAAAATGGAGGCCCACGAGGCCAGGTCCCTGTGGGGCATTCTGTCGAACACGTGGAGGGCGTCCTTGAGGTGGCCGCATTTGGCGTACATGTTGATGAGCGTGTTGGGATAGAGGGGCCCGTGAAGGTCCAGGCCAGATTTGATGACGTGGGCATGAGCTTTCTTGCCCTGTAATGGGAGCTGGAATTTGCTGCATTGCTTTATGTGGTGCAAAATTGAAGCCTTTGCGCTTGAAGTTAGCATGCATGTAGATGTGCAGTAACTGTTAACCAATCATACAGAGACAAAACTAATGCATTTGGATAATGAAAAAAGGTTGAGATGGGCAAAACCTAATAAGCGCAGAATTTCGGAGAAGAATTTGTGGAATGGAAATGTGATTGTATGTGTGGTTTTAACTTTTATTAATTTATTAGTCGTGTTCCCTTTCCTATGAACCATAGACACTCATCATATATAATTTCTCATTTCGACGATAAGATACATGTTATATCAAATCTACATTATGGACCATAAAATATTGTTTTTAGTAAGAGTATTTGTGAAAATTAAAAACTTTCAAATAAAAAACTTTTGCTATGGTCTTTATAGTAAAGAGTATTTCTGACTATCCAAAAGTTTACCAAACAAAATGTAGATTATGGATTTGAAGTTTTAGGCAAATATCCATGATTTCAAAACTTTGCATTGTCGTATTAAGTTTTTAAATTTAGAAAACTATGGTAAGCTACATTCTTGCATTGCATTTTGGTCTTTGACACATTGCAATATCAATACCAATATCCTTAACTAAAAACAAGAAACACAATCGAGTTCTTTATCCACCACAAGTAGTAACTAGGAACCAAATGGCCTCAAATTCCACGAAACCAAGAGTTCAAAAACTAGTCCAAATTGTGCCACTTAAATCCCTTTATCATACAATCCAAACACTTGATCATAAAACTTTACAATCACTCATGCATGCTCGAAGCAGAAGACCTCGGATAAGGCACGGCAAAAAGCGCCCTACTTTTCTTCATAACAACGCCAAACTTCTCGGTCATATCAACTTCCGTCCCTTCCGGAACCTTCCAGTCGAACGAGTGCAACAACGTGGCCACCAAATACATCACCATTCTCTCCGCCAAAGGAAGCCCGGGACACATCCTTCTCCCAG
Source organism: Striga asiatica (assembly GCA_008636005.1). Classification (NCBI taxonomy): domain Eukaryota; kingdom Viridiplantae; phylum Streptophyta; class Magnoliopsida; order Lamiales; family Orobanchaceae; genus Striga; species Striga asiatica. Next base: position 359,062 of record BKCP01004361.1, on the reverse strand, counting down.
AACCAAACAGCAGATAATGAAAGTTATTTCCCGCGTAATCCCATTTCCCACCAATGAACCTCTCGGGCCTGAACTCGTTTGGGCTTTCCCAAACGAGCGGGTCCCTGTAATTGGGCCAAGCGTTCAATATCACATTCGAATCCTTGGGAATCGTGTACCCTCCAAGGACAAGTGGCTGGCTCGGGACTCGGATTAGCAGCAGGGGAAGAGGAGGGTGGAGCCGGAAAGTCTCCTTCACGACTGCATCTAAGTACTTGAGTTTCGACATGTGAGATTCCTCGACTATGTTGTCGGGTCCCACGATGTCTGATAATTCTTGTTGTGCATTTTGCAAGGCGTGCGGATTTTTGAGGAGCTCGGCCATCACCCACTCGATTATTGTTGCTGACGTGTGCGTCCCGCCTAAGACAATGTCCTGTTTTTCATTTTATTTTTTTTTTATAAATTGTTTAAAATCAAACCTCATCTTGCAATATATTTTATAAGAAATGACTAGAGTCATATCATGGAATGATTCCATAAGTATGATTTAACCATGGATTATCTAAAGACTACTAATAACCATGGAACCATTCGTGACGGGACTGTAGTGATTCTCTATTTTATGTAATAAAAGAGTTGAAAAACATGCAAGATCTTTAGTTCATTACCAACAACATGGCCTTAATTTGAGTGATATCCATAGTTTGCCTACCATCATCCTCCTTAAGCTCCAAAAGAATCTGCACAAAGTCCTTTTTTCCTCTTTTTTCCACTCCACTCCCTAATCCTCCCGAATCCCTCAACCTTCCGTTTATCACGGAATCGAGAATCTCGTCCACGCTCGGCTTAACAACACCGTTAAACTCCGCACGATCCCTTGCAAATCGAACCTCGCCAAAAACGGGAAAATATCCGACACGTTGAGCTTCCCGAGTAGCTCCTCGAACCTCCCGACCTTCTCCCTGAACTCGGCCGTCCTCCGGGCAGTCGTCTCGTCGTCATCAGTCCCACCACCCCACAGCAAGGCAAGTATCACGTTCAGCTCCGTGGAGAAGATAAGCCGCCGACGTCGATGGCCCGGCCCGTTTGGGCCAGAACATCCCTGACGGCCCGCCTGACCTCCTCCCTCCTGAGGGAATAGGAGGCCTCCAGGCTGGCGTGGGTCATCATCTAGCGGACGAAGACCTTGCGGAGGGCCCGCCAGTGGGGCCCATAAGGGGCCATCACCATGTCAAGCCCGCCGGAGGCCGCCAGGGCCACGGCGGTGGCTTGGTGGTTGGCGAGGACGGCGTCGTGGTGGCGGACGGCTTGCATGAGGAGGTCGGGGGAGGTGATGACGACGTAGAGTTTGGTGGCGAGGCGGAAGCTGAATATGGGGCCGTGGGCCCGGGAGAGTTGGGTGAGGTGGAGGTGCATGTTGTCGGGGCGGAGGAAGGGGAGGAAGCCAAGGATCGGGAGCCCGCGGGGGCCCAGTGGGAGAGGAGGAGAGGTTTTGGTGAGGTTGTTGAGGAGGAGGAGGAGAAGGGAAGGGATGGTGAGGAGGAGAATGGTGAGGAAGAAGAGTTGAATATCCATTTTTGGAGGATGAGAACGTAAAAGTTGCTAGTGATTTAGGGGTTTATATTGGAATGTTGTGTTGTAAGAAAAAAAATTGTACAAAGTACTTAGTCTTTTTCTGGTCAGAAAATTTAGGGCAACGATGTGAGTTGTGTATTATTTTGAGTTGCCATTTTGAGTGTTAGGACGGTGGTGTACGTAGTTGTGTGGTGAGAAATTAGTCAATTACATTAGCTTAGTATACTATATAGACTATATATATAGAGGCTGTTGTGAGAGTAAAAACGTGTCCATCAATTATGCTAAAGAAAAAAAATATTATTTTTAGTTTTTAATACACCTCAAATATTATAACATTTAAGAATAAGAGTGTATATTGTCAGTGATGGTATAAGCTAAAATGCATTTTTGGTCCTAACTTTCGAACAGACGAGTAATTTTAGTCCTACAAGAGAGGTATGTGGCACGTTGAGTACTACAATTAAAATTTTTGACGCAATTTAAGTTATTTTACCGTCAAATTTTGGGATTTGTGGCAGAAAATTGCACATGCCGACCATGACTCATTTTCAACCCATTATTGTCGACGTGGCCTACGAACCACAACGACGTGATAAAAAAAAAATGAGATGACAAATTAAATTGTCAATGGATTTGGAGGGAAAAACCTCAATTACATTGATCCTGACTTGCCCGCCGACCGTGACTCTTGTTCTTCCCACTTAGGTGACGAAAGAATACACAGAAATAGACTCCGACTCGACTTCGAAGTCAACTGAAGAAATAATCCAAAATATTATTTTTAGATATCTCAATTCTGGTTACATATAGGGCTGCTAATGAACCACGAGCGCTCGAGTCAAAGCTCGACTCGAGCTCGAGTTTGACCGAACTCGAGTCGAGCTCGAGCCCATATTTTGCCTTGTCGAACGACTCGTCGAGCAGCTCGAGATACATGTTAAATTACTAAAATACCCCTTTATATATATATATTAGCATAGGTCCTTATTGATAATTTTAGTTTTTCATTTAAAAATTTTCGAGCCGAGCTCGAGCTATTGTAATTTTTTATTGAATCGAGCTCAAGCAACTAAAAAAAAATTAATCTTGCTCGATAAAGTCAATGCTCGACTCGGCTCGACTCGTTTGCAGCCCTAGTTACATATTAGATAAGGGATTATATTGAGGAAACAGAGTTCATATTAGAACATATCTCTCATTCCGTATAACTTAAATTTGAAATTCTTAATTGAGAAATTTGAAAATTAAAACTACACAATACTTTAAAATCAAGCTTTACAATAAGAATTTTTCCGTATTTTTTCCATCAGATTCTAGACAAACTTGCCAAAAACATTTAATTGGCTTCATTATACTGAGTTATTAATAGCGGAGTAAAATAATAATCAAAGTCAAATAATCTTCTTAGATTATTTGCTATATCTGCTCGGCCATAATTAACTCCATCAATGTGCAGTTGCACATCCTGATATTAATTCCTACATATTTCAACGCAAATTATACTTAACTAGTACGTAACCCGTGCGATGCACGGGATGTAAAATTTAGAAGAATAATATAACCTCACATGCATTAGGATCGAAATTGAAATCATTAAAATACATAGGAACATTGTTGAATCATAAAAAGTTCGGTAACAATCATATATTATTAAAAACCTCCTTGTACACAACATTATGAGTTTGATTATTTGGTAACTCCACATTATCACAAACTAATATTTTCAAAAAAGACAAATCCTAAAAATCAAACTAATATTTTTGGTGAACAAACTAATATTTTAGGATTGGTGAACAAACTAAAATTTTAGGGTTTCTAGGATTTGTCTCTTTTTGGTGAACAAATAATATTTTAGGATTGGTTATATGAATAAGACTACCTGTTTTTGGTGTTCTTTTCATTCATTTTCATTCAAACAATCCGATGACTTGTATAATGAAATCCGAATCTTAAGCCGAAATATTTAGAAAAAGAGTTTTTAAAAATTGAAAAGTCAAGGCAATAGTTCAAATTAATTAAAGGTCAAAGAATATCCGCTCCTTGAAATAAAGACGTGCGTTATCATTAACCAAATATCCGATTATTGATATAGAGTGGTTACCAAAAAAATAGAACGCGATAAGGACGCTTCATGGAAATATCAATGGGATAAGGTCATAACAGATCGCTATATTTAACGATAAAAGCTCAGATAGAATGATTTATGATAATTAAGTCGTAATTAATGAAGTAATTAGAAGTGTGAAAAGAACATAATGATAAAAGCTCAGATAGAATGATTTATGATAATTATGTCGTAATTAATGAAGTAATTAGAAGTGTGAAAAGAACATAATTAATGAAAAGTGTGAAAATGACATAATTAATGAGAAGTGTGAAAAGGACAAAAACTTACCAGTTTTGGAAAATATTTAATCAAATTCGATATTGACCATAATTTGACTTACTATTTTGGATAAATGTTAATTCTTATTATATAAATATAGATATTAGATGGCTGATCTGTCACATATTTAAATAATTGCAATATTTATATTGAAAAATATTATATTTTCATTTATGTTGTATTTTAACGTATGCCACTAGTGAATATAAAGTGATTACAAATGCTCATTTCATCTTCTCTTTCAAATCCGAAGGTTATGAACTCGAAACTTCAGGCCGAAACAAACATGAAAAAGCAACTATCTTCTGTCAGCAGAAGCCGACAATCAACAAAGACTACGCTGATCGGCAAAANTAAAAAAAAAAAAAAAAAAAAAAAAAACTACACTGTTAAAATCATCAGCAGAGCAAAAATGAAGAACCACTCACATCCTCCAGATTGCTTGTATAGAGAACGAAAAATGCAGGCCATGCAAGCCGATTCTTATGAAGGTGCCAATGAAAGAAGCAACTTTTTCCGTCAAAGATTACTACCCGGAAGTCTGGATGTGCGCGTAACCGACTGGTTGTAGTGAAAGAAATTACCACTGGTGTATTTTAGAAATTACTATTACTATCTCCGAGAGGATTTTGTAGAACCATTAGCACTTTGTATGAGCAATCTCACCATTTGGATATAGTATCAAATGCTAGTCCAAGACAATAAAAATGCTAACTCAATGTAGAAGGTTTGTCTAACAGAGATACAAACGAGACTTACTAATAATAAAATAGCATGAAACCACGCATAAGAGGAAAAATACAATGAAAACCCATTAAGGTTGAAACTTATNGGAAGTTATTGCATATCATAAATTCCTAACCTGGGTTTTCTTCTTTATAATTCACTGAAAACATAGCCCACAATGAAAAGACAGCTATATGACCACTCAACAGAACACAAAACACTCATCCAAAAGAATTTCACAATCACTACCCATCCGAATATTGCATTTGTTGCAACGTACGAACAAGTTCTCAGTTGCTCTCGATCTTATCCGAGGAGTAAATAGCATGTCGATAGGCCCATTTATACGCCAAAACAGAGATTTAATATATCTTCACCAAAAAAAAAAAATTTATTGTGGCTGATAAAAAGCGCAAAACCAAAGCACCTACTTATTCTCAGTAGTACCAACTTGCTGCCTAACCCTGCGCGCACATTCCGCAAAACCCTCGACCAACTGGCCACATTTCAACGGGTCATTCATGTTTTCCTTGTAGCATTTCAGGCACGCATCTTTTTCATCCAAACACGGCATCGGTTTGCGATTGGGGAGCTTAAACTCCTTTTCGTGAAGTTCTTTCGCCCTTTGAGTGACCTCGTTCAGCATGTTCTCCTCCTGTTTCTTCAGCCTCTCCACGACCCTCTCGCTTGCCTCAAGAGCCGAGCAGATTGCATCAAGATCTGCGTTCGAGGGCTTTTGATGAGGTGGAGTCGGAAGGTACATAGGAGGCTGAATGGGCCAGCCGGTCAAATTTGAACTGCCAGCTGGCACCTGTGGTGGCTCTCGGCTGATTTTAGGTTTTGGCTTCCTCGTTTTCTTTTTTACCTTCTCACCATCGTCCACAAGGTTCCTAACTAAGTCGCTGCTGATCTGAATCGTGAATGATTCGCCCATGATGCTGGAATGTCTACCTCACCTGATATACGAACAAGTATAATTTTTTAAAAGACCAAGCAGTTCCATTGGGTAGATCTAACTGTAAATCCTTTTATAATGTATCGGGTAAAAAATTTTTTAGTCATTCTTTGAGCATTACTCAGTATAACGAATGAGTACGTTCTCATGCAACAAACACAACTCCTGGAAAGAGAAGGCAAAAGCTGATCACCAAGGTTCACAAAAAGGAGTTTGGAGCATATCATATGTTAATTCCGCTGGAAGCACATTGACAGTGATTTGAGGTGAAATTACAACAGGATAGAGGAAATTAATGTATTAGTAGGAAATAATCGGGCCAATGCAAACAAGTTGTAGCAAGTATTACTAGCAATAACCTTACCTGAAAAAATATTGAGCAGTAAAATCCCAACTTTCGTGCACAAATGTGCAAGGTTTTGCACATAAACGCACCACAGATTAGTTATCTCATTTATATTTTCAATAGTCTAACCCTAAAAATAAATAATAACAATGCTCTATATATCATAAACTAAATCACAGGCACACGTATAAACCAATAAATAAATAAATTCCACGAATTTCAGTAATCCAGATGCAGCAAATTAACTAGACAAGACCACACAGAGACTGCTCGAGCTAATAGAATATGTAGTTAAGTGTTTAAGATCATGAAAACAGGTGGTGTTGGCATTTTTCGATTTGGCCACGGTCCATATAGCTCAAGGCTCTGGATTAGACTCGATACCCAAGTTCTTAAGCACTTGTGACAGAATAAAAGGCCCCAGCACTCTTAATGCAAACAACTGTGGTTTTACACACGTTTTATAATAGAAAATAATCAAGAAGCATACTCATTAACCAATTTGGGGTGTGAGACGGTTAAGTATGATAACAACAGAGGGGCTCTCTAGAAAATATTTAAGGGCCTGCTTTTGTCGATCAACTAAGGATCACGTTTTTAGAAGAAAAAGGCTGTGACTGGATACAAGGAAATTTTATTTATCACATCTGAATGTAAGACATCAATGACAAACTACTAATCAAACTCACAGGTCACAACCTACCAACACCCTCAACTGAAACACCCGTAAGAGGTTTGCTAGAACTGGCTACAAAAAACCATGAGCATGTAAAGATTTATTTAAAAGCAAGACAAAGAAACAATAAATAGGGGTTGGGGAGAAAGCCTCAGGTCCATTCGGGAGAAAGAAAGGAAAAGGCAAAGGGAAGAAAAAAAGTCATTACTACATATTTATTACAACTTGAATACAAGGATGGATCAATGTAAGTACTCTTTTCATTTACATGCATTTTAAGATTGTGAAGATTGGGATTTTCCATGATAATGGGCATAAAATTATGCAAAATTAGCTAGGCCACAGCTACACAATTTTGTATTGCAATGTTATGCCCTTCACACTTACTATTATATATGAATGCACCGGCTGCTACAATATCAGTAAACAGAAAATCAGACTATTTCACTACCAACTTAAACATACAGGTTTTCACAGTTCAAAGCACGAAAAACTTCGAAAATGGTGATCCAGGCTAGCATTTTTTCTCGCAATCCAAAAAGAATACTGAAAAAATCTCACAAGGCCAATTCACCGGACAACCTTATGTCTTATCTTCAAAAAGTACATCACTATTGAAGGCCCATATCACAGATTACAAAGACATCAGAGCACAACTCAGGAAGTACTGTTTCTATCCAAATCTTTTTAATCATTTGATTCAATTTGCATCTTCGTCATTTTAAGGTCCGAGCTAAAACATAAAGGGCTCTTACAACCAAAGAATTTTAATCCACTTTAACCCCCATCAACCAGTTTTTAGCATCATCAACCCAAGTCCTTTGAAATCACAAGCAAAAGGCTAGAGGCATGCAAAGAGTACAGAAATTCTCACTG
>BKCP01004361.1:341309-351513 GCA_008636005.1 Striga asiatica | reverse complement strand
ATAAATGCAATATCCTCGAAAAGAAACTCAACAACCACTATAAAAAATTAAGAGCAAAACAATATGTATAATTCTGACACCCTCATTCAAATATTTCCAGAAGTATATTGCCTCAATGCTGATGTTCGTGAGTTTAACAGCAAAATCATCGATAGTGATGTGAAAAACCTAATAACTTGGTTCCATTTAGGGCTCCAAGCAGGAGTCTGTTGGGATCCAATTAGGATCTTCAAGGGGACAAAGAAATACCTTGTACGGCAGATGGACCAACTAATTGATCTTCTCCTCAGTCGACCAGCGGAGGCGAGCCGGCGGAGTCTGGCCCTGCGAGTTTGCTTGTCCGGTCGGTTTTATTCTTGAGTTCTCTTATTTAACAAAATGGAACGAGGGCGGGGTGACGCTGTAATTTAACAGGAGTTTCGTGGTGAAAAGTGAAAACTACATTAGTTCCTGCGGGTCGTATTATTTTAGGCTTGTTTTAAAACCCCTAACCTTTTATTAAATTGCTAAAAGAACAAAAACTCAACTTTTTTAAGGTTGTCATTAAATATCTGATGTGTCCTCTTTCAGTCTAGATCGAACCGGTTGAAATGAGCTCTGATACACTTAAACCGCAATGTATGTACCTACAATAACTCAACGTTGGAAGAGTTTTCAGCGAAAAACCTTCAATGCCTAAATCAATATCAAGAAGATGATGATGCTCTATAAATAAGGACGAATATAATATATGGAGAATGTAAAGTCAATATTTGGTGATCGGTTTTGCTATGAAGCCAACAGTTGGCTCCATAGTGAAGCCAACTTCTATATACAATAAATAAACCTACTATATTAATAAAATTATATTAATGTTATTTAAGTAATCAGAGAATATGGTAGGTTTATTTGTTGTATATAGAAGGTTAGTTCCACTATGGAACCAACTGTTGGCTTCATAGCAAAACCGATTTGGTGATACCTTAGTCCTTTTTATAAGAAAATATCTGCCCGAAATGTTTTGCCCGGCTGCTGGATGATTTTATTTAGATGTTTTTAATTTTTGGATCTGAGTGTTATTAGCTGGAAATCTATTAGGGTTTTTTTGAAATTTGCGCCTGAGAGTTTTAGAAGTCAGGGCTTGAATGAATGGCGATGAATCAGACCGCGCGTCGTGACGCGACAAAAATTAATATTTATATTTTCCTTACAACTTCTACCAACTAGCAGTAGTAGTGAGCAAGGGTCGAACCCACAGGGAGTGTGGAATTTAATTGTAATTATTCTCTTTAATTGAAATCATAAAAATACTAATAAAAAGGGGATTTTGATGCGAAATAACTAACTCAAATGCAACAAATAAAGATGGTAATCAAATAAATGGGGAAGCTTCTAGTCCAAAGTTCTGTCTACACCCTTGATTGACTCGTCTAATCAATTTAAGTATCAGATTTCGCTATCTCATGGAATTACTAGCCCTAGGCAACGACACGGTCTGTTACCCAAATTTTTCCTTATTTTTAATTTAACCGCGAGATGCTCTACGATTAAACCTGACTTCTTGTACAGTCCTGAAAAACGTTTTCAAGATTTAATACAATCAGCCGCTTTACGAATTAGAAAATTAGGCTAGACTAAGTAGTGAACTCAACCGCATTCATTCACTTAGATAGGCCGTGTTATCCCCGGTAGTTACCGTCTTCCGGTTACCTCTTATGAATTAAACACAACAACAATTACGGATTGAAGGTCTAATTCAGATGTAGATATGAAAAGCCTAATCTAGGTGATCAATCTAAATTAGACTAAACACATCATGGTTAATTATTCAAAATAACACAAGCAATTCCAAAAAAATATTGAATTCATCAACCATATAAATCAATCAAACATTGTCAATCATAGGGTTTGACTTCTCCGGAACTAGAATAGAAGAACTACTCACTCATAGTGTGCAATAACATAATCATGAATTTAATTACACGAGAAAGAAATAAAGAAAAGAAATATGAAATTCTTCTCTAATTTCCAAAGCTTCCGTCCTGTTGCTGTGTGTTGCGATCCTTTTCTCCTATGTTGCTTTCAATTCCCGCAGCCGCACTGTCCAGGTCAAAGAAATCCTTTCCAAGTCAAAACAAATTGACATATATCCTTTCCTCCCTCAATATCTCACGTCTTTCTCCTTTTTTAATTCCTAGTCAAAATAGTCTTCCCAACTTAGGCCCACTTGTAATAAGTTTCTGGCCCATAATAAATGATTTTCATGGGCTGATCGTGCATGGGTCTAGCCAGTATGGGGCACAGCAGTGTCAGTACGGGGTCCGAGCATCCACACCTCATCGTGCAACAAAAATAGCTCCAAAAGTACTGAAAATCACTCAAAAACTCATCAAAGCACGAGAGTTGACATAATATCAAATAAGTCGAAAGATGCATAAATGCGGGGAATTACACGTGCACAATTGTAACATTAGATGATTAAATGCAAGCACTTTTCTCGACTAATCAAACATCCTCCATTTGCGGTGGAGGATGGCTCGTACGAGGATTATTTTGATAAGTTGGTCAATGATGATGATGAAGATGTGGGATGCAAAGTCGCCACCACGTCTGCTGCATCCGGAGGCCCTGTTGTGATGGATGGGAATGAATCCGATGAGGCGAAGGCCTTTGCCAATTTGAGTATCAACGAGTTTGATGATAATGATGAGGTCAATTTTGACAATGATAGTGACCATATTGCTGAAGAGGATATACATGCGAAAACTGAAATTGTTGTCGAACATATCAATGAAGTTGGAGTCGTGGAGGAGAAAGGAAATCCACTGGCCTCATCCAGTTCGTTCGAGTTTGATAATCTAGTACAAAATCTGGGTAATGCAAATGATGGCACTGAAGTGTTGCCAGATTCGACATTGGCGAGTAATAATAAGACAACTGCAGAGAAGGGTTCATCTGATGTGGTGATAATGAGCAATAGTAGTGACGAATTAGGAGCTCCTGGAGTTAAGGAGGTGGACTGGAGCGCGTTTGCTGATTCCGCTAAGAATGACGATGGGAAGGCTTCGGGTCGTACTCCGACTTTTTCAGTGAATTTGAAGGAGATAATACTGGTGACGCATTTGGTAAAGTGGTGGAGGATACTTCCAAGAGTGGGTCACAGGACTCTCTACATGGTTCCTCGTTTGTTGGAGTTTCAAACAGCTATGGACAGTACAATGATGGATGTAGCACCCCGTTCGATTATTAGAATTTTCTGAGTATTATATTATTATATATTTGCATTTTATTTGATTTATTCCTTTGTTTTATATTACCTGCTCGATTATTGTTATTAACTGCTTGTCTTTGACTGTATAATTTATCTGTTGAATGTTAATTTCTATATGCTTAATTGTCCTTATTTATTTTGTGATTATTTTATTTATTTATGTGTTAGAAATATTAGATTTATTTGATTGGAATTTAAATTATTCGGCGATTTTTGGTTTAATCGCGTAAACCGATTTTTAATCCGTTTCAATTCGTTTATGCGTCGTTCGACCCGATCCTCGAATATTCTTATTTGGCCTAATCCATTGTCCATCTCGGTCAATTTTCAGCTCAAAAAACCTATCGAACCCTACGACTTGATGATGTTTAATTGATTTTCGTTGTTGATAATTTAATTATCCTTTTGAAATTGTTTTGTGTTATGTTGATTGAGCAACCATGATACAACAACAACAACATAGCCTTTTAGTCCCCAAGCAAGTTGGGGTAGGATAGAGATGAAACCCAAGAGAACTAATGGTAAGAGAAACACAAAAAGGGCTCAAAACAAAAGGAAGAGATTGGAGCAAAAGAGAAATGAGCAAAAATCACGATTCTAGCACGTTGATTGCTAGCCTCCAAGAGCTCCTATCCACCGTTAAATCCTTGGAGATATTCCAATATTTAAGGTCTCTCTTAACCAACTCTTCCCAAGTGAGTTTAGGCCGATCTCTACCTCTCTTTACATCATCGACTCGCTGTAGAACTCCCCTACGCACCGGTGCATCAAGAGGCCTCCATTGGACATGTCCGAACCACCTCAGCCGATGTTGAACCAATTTCTCCTCAATTAGAGCCATCCCGACCCTATCTCGAATATCCTCATTCTAGATTCTATCCCTTCTTGTGTGCCCGCAGAACCAACACAACATACGTATCCCTGCTACACTTAGTTGTTGGACATGTTGCCTTTTTGTAGGCCAACATTCAGCACCGTATAGCATCGCAGGGCGAATCACCGTCCTATAGATTGACCACCTAGATGTGTTATGTTGATTGAGCAACCATGATATATTCGATTTTATTTAGATTGACCACCTAGATAAGATTTTCATGTCTAATGTTAGAACTGAACTTGCAATCCGCAATTGTTGTTGAGTTTAATTCGTAAGTAGCAACTGGAAGATGGTAACTATCGGGGATAACACGACCTACTTCAGTGAACCACGCGGTTGGATTCATTACTTAGATTAGCCTATTTTTCTAGATCCTAAAACGGCTAATTGTTTTAAATCTAGAGAGCGTGTCCTACATTGTACAACAAGTCAGGTTTAATCGTAGAGCGTCTCGTGGTTAAATTAAAAGTAAGAAAAAATTCAGGTAGCAGGGCGTGTTGCTATATAGGGCTAGTAATTTCATAAGACAGTTAAACTTGACGTCACAATTGTTTAGACTAGTCGAGCGAGGGTGTAGGCGGAACCTTGAACTAGAAAATTCTCTTATTTATTTATTTATTTATTTTTTATTTGGTTTGTTTAGATTTTATTTATTTCATTAGAATTTTAGTTAGTTTACACATTAATTCTTATAGATCACTATTTATTTCATTAGACTAGTTAGTTTACATATTTCACCTATAGATCACTATTTATTTGCACATTTTATGAACGGTGGATTTGTAATTTATTTTACTCATTGGTTTCTAAATTGAATTGTCTTTTGGTTGATTACTTTCTTATAAATGGTTTATGTATGATTTTATTTTGAATTGTCTCTTGGTTGATTATTATTGTAGGATGTTTAATCCTAAACATTGTAATCTCCTTTTTCTAGCTATTTGGGTCTCTTAGTTTTGTTGGGCCTTTATAAAATTTATTTTTGGACCTCTAATTGGGGCCAGACCATCATACAAAACGACCAAAAAGAAAAAACAAAACAAAAACAAAAAAAAAAAAAAACAAAGATATTGATATTTCCTCCAGATTTCGCTTGCCTTCTTCTTGGCTTGTGAGGTTGCAATTTTGGGTGACGTGGATACTTCTAAGTGCCAGAAAATATTGTTCATCACAATTCACATTAATAATCCCAAATTTTCCCGAATCGCACTCGTTAAGGTCTAAACATAAAATTACAATTTGTAATTGCTCCCTCGAAAATCTGCTTAGTTATGTCCATTAAAACTGCAGGACAAATGAAACCTTTCATGGATTAATAAAAAAACACATATATTCTTTTTCTTACAAAGTTTCAATGAAGTTGTTGTAAATAAACACAATTAAATTAAATAACAGCAACCGTGATGAGTGAAAGATAAATAAATCATAAGATCACTATTTATTAGAGGCTAGAGCTGAAAATGAGCCTAATTATTATTGAACTATTAGATGCTAGAGCTGAAAATGAGCTCAATTGTTACTGAACTTTTCATACTCTGAGTTCTTGATACTGAAGCTCTAACTCGAGCTCACATTGAGCCTATCTCGCCTTTATTGAATAGAACTAGTAAATATGTGGAGTTTGACTCGATGTTCGAACTCGAGATAATATATGATAAAAGTTCCTAAAATGATGTTATTCAATTTTATCAAATCTAACGAAACTTAAACAAATTCAAACTTAAACCTTAACGGGTCAAACCGAGCCACATAAACCCTTTTTTTTTATTATAGAAAAGATTGATGAAACAAATTATCATCACAAAAAAAAAAAAAGCTTGCAATTTATTTTCGTCCACAAATTTTTTTATTTTTCCCTCATAAGAAAAAACCCAATCTTTAATTCCTTGCTCTCGTTATCCCTTCACGCGACTTTCCACTGTTTCAATTCCTTCACCAGCCCAAGAGCAGTAAACACATACTAGAGTGTGTGTGTGTGGAGATAGGAAAATGGCGGCTGTATCGACTGAGTCGATGATGAATTTTTCATCCAACGCTGTCAGCAACTTTAATGGCTCTTCAAGAAGACCTTTGGCCGCGGCCTCTCACTCCCCTCGACGCCGTAAGTGGAGTTATTCTTCCCAGAGGGTTCGAGCCCTTTCTTCCTCTTTTCTCGGGAGCCTGAGGTTCGGTTCTACTGCTGCGAGGCTCTCAGCTTTGCAAACCAAACAGCAAAGAATGAAATTTTCTGTCTTTGCAATGGCTTCCGGTATAATTCGATCTCACCCCTTTTCTCATTTTTTGTATCTGTCGTTCTGTTCTTGTTGGCAAATTTGTATTTTTTATTGTCCGGGCAATTGAGTGGCTTTCTGCGTGTCGAGGTTAATCTTGTTGTTTGATTGTTTAATAGATGATTTTTTATTAAAATTGAAATGCTTTAGGAGGTGGAGTTGATTGTAGTTTGCATTTTGCTTGTGTCTAGCTCATGATGGAGTAATGGTTGTCTCTGTTTTGGTAATCCATATGATTATTTCTATGAAAATCATCAAAGACAGCAGACTGAACAAGTCAATTGAGGCCCAAACTATATTTGCCTTGGCAAAATTATTCCTGGCGACAGTTAATGAAACTATTGCAAGTGGTCGTGATGGATGAATAATGTGAATTTAACTTCTTCGGTTCTGTATTCGCTCATCAGATAATTATCATTACCTGACGATGTTGATGTATTCGCTCTGGCACGTTTTGTGTTTGAAAGTATCTGCCCTAGATGTACTCTTAACATCATCTGCAATTGATCATCTTGATGAATGACACACTGAAAATATGAAAAACTCGTAAACATGCTCTCATACTCATTACAAAATGAAAAACTCACATTCTCCTTTTCCCCAAAACCTCCCACACAGGCGAAAAACGGTCTATCCCACTGCAAGACTACCGCAACATCGGCATCATGGCCCACATAGACGCCGGCAAAACCACAACCACCGAGCGAATCCTTTACTACACGGGCCGAAACTACAAAATCGGCGAAGTCCACGAAGGCACTGCCACAATGGACTGGATGGAGCAAGAGCAAGAGAGAGGGATAACGATAACTTCCGCCGCCACCACCACTTTCTGGAACGACCACCGAATAAACATCATCGACACTCCCGGCCACGTCGACTTCACGCTCGAAGTCGAGCGTGCGCTCCGCGTCCTCGACGGCGCCATCTGCTTGTTCGACAGTGTGGCCGGAGTCGAGCCCCAGTCTGAAACCGTCTGGCGGCAGGCCGACAAATACGGAGTCCCGCGAATATGCTTCGTCAACAAAATGGACAGGCTTGGAGCAAACTTCTACCGAACGAGAGACATGATTGTCACGAACCTCGGCGCGAAGCCACTCGTGCTCCAAATCCCGATTGGCGCAGAAGAGACTTTCAAAGGGGTCGTCGATCTCGTAAGGATGCGCGCGATTATTTGGTCCGGTGAGGAATTGGGCGCGAAATTCTCGTACGAAGAGATTCCTTCGGATCTTTTCCAGCTGGCGAAGGAGTATCGAGCCGAGATGATCGAGAGCGTAGTCGAGCTTGATGATGTGGCGATGGAGAGTTATCTCGAAGGGATCGAGCCGGACGAGACTATGGTGAAGAAGTTGATTAGAAAAGGCACGCTCTCGGCGAGTTTTGTTCCGGTGTTATGCGGATCGGCTTTCAAGAATAAAGGGGTTCAGCCGCTTTTGGATGCCGTCGTGGATTTCTTGCCGTCGCCCATCGATTTACCGGCTATGAAGGGAACTGACCCGGAAGACCCGGAATTGGTGATCGAGAGGGCGGCGAGTGATGACGAGCCTTTTGCAGGTTTGGCTTTCAAGATTATGAGCGATTCTTTCGTGGGGTCTCTTACGTTCGTCCGGGTTTACTCGGGGAAGCTCGATGCCTCGTCTTATGTGCTGAACTCGAATAAAGGGAAGAAGGAGAGGATTGGGAGATTATTGGAGATGCATGCGAACAGTAGGGAGGATATTAAGGTGGCGTTGACGGGTGATATTGTGGCGCTTGCTGGGTTGAAAGATACGATTACGGGAGAGACTTTGTGTGATCCTGATAATCCGATTGTTCTCGAGCGGATGGATTTTCCGGACCCTGTGATTAAGGTTGCAATCGAGCCGAAGACTAAGGCTGATGTCGATAAGATGGCTGTTGGGTTGATTAAGCTAGCTCAAGAAGATCCATCTTTCCACTTTTCGAGAGATGACGAGACGAATCAAACGGTTATTGAAGGAATGGGAGAGTTGCACCTCGAGATTATTGTTGATAGACTCAAGAGGGAATATAAGGTCTGTTTCTTCTCTAAATCTTGTTCAACATTTCTAGTTATTGTAGATAAAACTTTCACATTATTATTTGACACACTTAAAAATTATTAATATTTGCATATAAATATAATTTTGGCTACTATGGCTTAAAAAAAGGTGGAGGCGAATGTGGGAGCACCCCAAGTGAACTACCGGGAGAGCATTTCCCAGGCCACAGAAGTCAAATACATCCACAAGAAACAGTCGGGTGGCGCTGGTCAATTCGCTGAGGTCGTCATCAGGTTCGAGCCTCTCGAGGGCGGAACCGGTTACGAGTTCAAAAGCCAGATTAAAGGAGGAGTTGTACCCAAAGAGTACATTCCAGGTGTCATGAAAGGATTGGAAGAGTGCATGTCCAACGGTGTGCTGGCGGGTTTCCCTGTTGTCGGAGTTCGTGCTGTCTTGGTCGATGGGTCTTATCACGATGTGGACTCGAGTGTGCTGGCCTTCCAGCTGGCGGCCAGAGGTGCATTCAGGGAAGGGATGAGAAAAGCGGGCCCACAGATGCTCGAACCCGTTATGAAAGTCGAGGTTGTCACGCCGGAAGAGCATTTGGGGGACGTTATTGGCGATCTAAACTCGAGAAGAGGTCAGATCAATAATTTTGGAGAGAAACCTGGTGGATTGAAGGTAAATACATGATTTTTTTTGCCCTTCTTTTTTTCTTTATGTTACAATCGATACATTCTAATGGCTCGTGACCTTTTTTGTCGCGATCTTGGTATTTTTTTTAGGTGGTTGATGCATTGGTGCCTCTAGCAGAGATGTTTCAGTATGTGAGCACACTTAGAGGAACGACAAAAGGGCGAGCTTCGTATACCATGCAGTTGGAGAAATTCGATGTCGTTCCTCAACATATTCAGAACCAGCTGGCGGCAAAAGGGGAGCCCGTTGCTGCTGCTTGACGATCTATAACGACGAGCAGTAAAAAAAACTACTGTATCATTTAAACTATTGATTTTTTTTTTTTCTTTTTTTTTTTGGGTGTAAAGATACAATAAGCAAACTGGAAAAAAGATGGATGTTATGGAAAGCAAGAAAATGGCTTTGGTTGTCTGTTAGGTTTGTGAACTTTACCAAATCAGTTTTGATATGGAACTTGTGTATCATTTAAATTACTGTTGTTTATTGTCAAACTATGTATCAATCTTATTTTTGTAGGAGAGTTGCATTTGCATGGCTAATGTAACGATCATTGTATGTATTTATAATTAAGTCATAATGTGATAACAATTAAATTATTTCAATGTTTATAAATATAAAAATTATATGCTGATACCCCAAAATTAAAAGAACATAAAAAAAGTATGCCACAACTACCATACACATCAATGCTCTTTAGCTTCTCCATTATACTCGTTCACAGTACCTATAGCATTGTCTTATTTCGAAAATTGAGATACTTCAGTTACAAACAATAGAGTTACAAACAACAGAGTTACAAACAACAATTCAACAGTCAAGATTATGAACCAGCTAACACAATGTCATCTACAGACCTAAATGACAGATCACACAGAACTCATCGGATCACAAATGCTTACACACCGAATCACACACTCACGGCCAACCGGCTGGCCTCAAATATACCGAGAGTTGCATAATTGCATCGTGCAGAAAAGGAGATTTTTTTTTCTTCAGTGCTACGATGTTCTCATTCTCATTTATGCATTTGCATTCAAGTTTCAAGGGTTCAGGCATGTAAAAGCAAGACGCAAGTAAAATTTTGAAGAACGGAAAAACAAACACTCTCATT
>BKCP01004361.1:313999-341242 GCA_008636005.1 Striga asiatica | reverse complement strand
GTCCTCTTTCTTGTTATACTGCCTATCTCATTTGGACAATTCCTGCACTAATGAGTTTCTGTATTTTATTCATAACAAGAGGATTCTTGGTGTGCTCCTGTGCAGCCTTTGGGTTCTCCTGGAAATCGACTAACACCTACATGCCCAGAATTTACCATTGCAATCAATGAACACCAGCATATCATTATCAAAGATCGGATAATGAATCCATTTACAATTTGAACAAAAATCTTCAGCATACCTGTCTCATTACTGGATCTGTAAGGATGTTCTGAATCTCAGGATCTTGCATTGCCTTGGCCTGAAATAATATTTTAAACAAATATCATGTGTGAGATATAGCTTAGCCAAACCGTATTATTATACATACATAGAAGAACAAACCTGTCTCTCTTTCAACTCCTCAGGGCTCAAATCTCCACGGCTAGCCTTGTTTATTTGCTCTACACACCTGCACAAAAAAGTGAAACTGTATAAACAAAAAAGGATAAAAAAGAATAGTATAGCCTTTAGAGAATGTTGGATCGAGTTCAATGCATTTTTCAGCATCTTTGAGTCCCTCAGGCATCGCCCCAAGTTTCGTGTAAGACGCAGCCCTATTGCTGTATGCCTGCATATTCCAGTTCAAATATACCAACAAACAGAATACACACACCATTAAAAAAAAAAAAGGTCGTTACTCCAAAAATGCAATCAAAAGTAGTTTACATCTAAAGTACCTTTGGATCTTTGGGGTTCCTCTTAATTGCTTCTGTGTAGTGCTTGATAGCCTCAGGGTACTTCTGCTCTTTAAAGTACTGATTACCTACAATTCATGGCCAAGCACGGTGTTAATAACACGTTATCACACATATTTGGCTAAAAAAATGATAAAAGAACTATGATGAACTAAAGTAAACAAATGACATTTCAAATACCCTTTTCACGCTCCTCATCAGCAATCTGTGGATCAAAGTACTCCTGTTGCTCTAGATCTTTCTTAGCTTTCTCAGCATCATTGAGCTTTTTCAGTGTGTCTGGGTTACGATGCTCAGTTAGAGCTTTCTGGAAGGTCTCGATGGCAGGTTCATAATCCTTTGAACACTTTGCCATCTTGACTAGGGCAGACCCCTTTCTTGTCAAGGCCCTGGCTATCATCTTGAAATCTGATCTCAGTTCTCTACCCCTTTCTACAGCCTGATCACAATCTTTGATGCAGTCCTCGTACTGAAATTACAGAAACGAAGTTCAATTACAGGACAATTTTTATTTTTATTTTTTTCCAATTCACTCTCATTGTGTCAATTCCATCACATTTTCAGTCAACTCCATCACATTGTGTCAAAAACATGCAGCAATAAGATAACAAATTACTACCAAAATACTACCACCACCAAGACTTGATCTTTGTACAAGTCTAGTGGAACCAAAAATTGGGATAAGGGCTTATTTATTCCAAATTACTCAATAAGTTACAGTCGACAAAGACTTCCTCCATTGCCAAAGCATAAATAATTACAAAATGCAGAGAATGTGAACTGAGAGGTAAAGGCTAAACATCCCTATTGCATGCTATTGTACATTAAGATTCATCGTATGAGAGGTGCAAGCCATATTCTACTCTCCCATTTGACAGGTTAGACAATCAGATGTTATCTTATCCTACACAAGTTCTAACTTAAGAAGAACACAGAAATACCAAACTTACTCAAGACATCATCTCTACAATGTCACTGCATTAATAGTAAACCTAACTTGATCAAATGCTAATAGCAAATTCACTAGATAGATCTAACATGAAACCATAAAATTGTAACACATGATCAACAGATGAGCATTCACAAAGCTAAGAACACAAACTGGGAAAATTAGAGAAAAAATAAATATTAGCAATTAAAAAGAACAATAGATACCTTGCCCATCTCGAGGTAAACAGCAGCCCGATTAGTGAGGAAAGATATATCCTCATCGTCCAGCTCAATCGCCTTAGAATAGTGCTGAATTGCAGTCTCGAAATCCTTCTTCTTGTACGCAGCATTCCCAGACTCCTTCTCTTTCTGTGCCTGTGCTTTCCTCTCCTTCTTATCCCTCTCTTCCTCAGAAACCTCCATCGGCTCAGGCTCAGGCTCCTTTTCCGGCCTCTTCTCCACCTTCTCGGGCTCAGCCCCCGCTGCTGCGGGCCTCTTCCTCACTGGAGATCCACCATTACAAGCCGTGGGCATTTCCACATCCTGCTCAGAGTCCCTCGTCTGGAACTTCAAATTCAATAGCACCCCCAATGCCTGCATAACTCTCTGATCCTGCAAATAAAGGTTCAAATTATTCGGGTTCTTCTGAATATCCTGCAGCATCTTCACAAAATCCGGCTGCTGAAGGAGCCCCCGCGTGCTGGGATCACTCGCCAGCTTGACCCACATCTCCGGCCCGAATGCATCTCCGAAAAGGCCCGCGCCGGGCCCTCCCCGAGGCTGCCTGGAGCTCCGTGTCAAAGCTGCCTCGGCATCGGCGAGCCCGGACTTGAGGGCGTCGTTGCCGGGGTCGATCTCGAGGCCCTTCTTGTAGGCGGAGAAGGCGTCGCCGTAGCTTTGGAGGCCCATGTGCGCGGCGCCTAGGCGCGAGTAGCCTTTGCTCCAGTCGGGCTTGAGCTCCACGGTCTTCTGCGCATCGGAAAGTGCCTCGGAGAATTTGCCGAGGGAGGCGTAGGCGGCGGATCTGTTGGAGTAGAGTACGTGGTTGGTGGGGGCTAGGGCAATAGCGTCGGTGAAGTGGCGAACGGCGTCGTCGTAGCTGCCGGCGGAGAATGCGGCGTTGCCTTTGGCCTTGGCTTCGTCCGCCATATGCGAAAGGGTGTTGTGGGGGATTAGCTTAAGCTGTGGGATTCGGAATATAATAAACCGGAAATTTACAGGCGATTGCTTGAGTTGTTAATGGTGGATTAATGGAGAAGATGAAGATTGTTTTTGAAGGGGAGAAAAAATTGGTGGAGTAAAGAGAGGGAGCTAGAGGTTCTAGGAGTCCACGAGACTTTAACAGTCACATTCTCGAATGTTCGATGAGTGTGAAAAACCTAATTGCCCAAACTAGAAGAATAATTTAATAATTAATTGGTGTTATAAATTTGCTTTTATCACCTTAATAAAAATCGTTTTTTAAGTATGATAACTATTATATGAGTGTCAATTATTATTCATTAAACATGGGGGAGTTTAATTTGACAAAATTACTCATTATAGATGGATGAAATATGTATAATTTATTAATTTTTTAAGGAATTTAGTAACATAAGAAAATGGAATACACAACATTAAATGGCAAGATAAGAAAAGTTGTGAGTGTACTATGGACAAATGACAAACATTACTTTCCAATTAACCTCTCTTATATATTAATTTAAAGCGTGCTAACTTAAGTGGCAGTCTCGCACGTTTCGAGATTTTATGTGGCAAATTTATAAGGCTTGGGTAAATTTTAATTTACTTTCAATCTTATAATAATTAAGTCTAAATTACCCATACATAATATTTATGGTCAGGTAACATGTATTAATTATATTTTAATATTATTTCTTAACATTACTTTTCAATTAACCTCTCTTATATATTAATTTAAAACGTGCTAGCTTAAGTGTAAGTCTCGCACGTTTCGAGATCCTATGTGGCAAAATTTACAAAGCTTGAGTAGATTTTAATTTACTTTCAATCTAAAAATAATTAAGTCTGAATTATCCATAATTATGTTTATTATTTATGGTCATGTTACATGTATTAATTATATTTTAATATTATTTCTTATTATAACAATTGAATTGTAAATGTATTTTAAAAGTTAATAATTTTTGTATTTTTTATCAGTTTTACATATATAATTATCAAATTAATAATCTCTTGATGAACTTTGATTTAACATCCATATAGTATGTATAAAAAAAATTAATTATATTTATCATTATAACAGCAATAAAATTGTTTTTAAATATTATTTAGAAAAATAAAATTATTTATCAATGAATATATTTATATTTCAAATAGTTATATGATATAAGCTATAAAAATTACTATAATATAACACATGTAAGTCGCACAAATAACAAGCGTCATTCTAAAATATATAATAATATATATTTTTTTTGTAAAAGATAAATAAAATTTAAAATAATTTTTTTCATTAATTTTAAAATTTAAGAATAAACTTTTAACAAAAATCCGTGTAATACACGAGTGTTGTACTTGTGTTATAAATATCACCCTAAATTATGCCCCGGCCTAGCCATGGTACAAATTCTCTTTTATTTTGACCATTATTTTGCTCTATTTTCAATACTATTCATTATTAACATAAATCTGGTATTTTATGTTTATTTATACCAGACCAATAATCAGTATACGGTATTACGAGTATTTCCAGCCTGTACAGTTCATAAACAAAGTACATAAATTTCAAACTTATTAAAACTATTAAAAATAAAATTGGTGCAAGTAAGAATTATTGTACCCCACACTGCCACACAAAAGCATTATCCAACGAAAATGTATCAAATCACGCACCAATACTCGTTACTGACATCTATATATGGCCCCTGTTCAACATTGCAATAGCATCTAGCGAAAAACGAGACAAATTGTTCACATACTGTCCGTGCAAACAACGTCTCGTCATTCGATTTTGCTAAGAAGCCAACAGTTGGCTCCATAGTGAAGTCAACCTTCTATATACAACAAATAAACTTACCATATTCTTTGATTACTTAAATAACACTAATATAATTTTATTAATATGGTAGGTTTATTTGTTGTATATAGAAGGTTGGCTCTACTATAGAGCCAACTGTTGGCTTCATAGCAAAACCGTCATTTACATTATTAACTTTCGCGTAATAAGAAACAAAGTAAAACTTCAAAGCACTTCAATAAGAAACAACCACCAACAGAAAAATTATCATATGATGTCTGTCGAAAAAAAAAATCAGCTCTCTTTCTTGTTAAACTGCCTATCTCATTTGAACAATTCCTGCATTGATGAGTTTCTGTATTTTGTTCATGACGAGAGGATTCTTCATGTGTTCCTGTGCAGCCCTTGGATTCTCTTGCAAGTCAACTAGCACCTACACAGACGTTGTAAAATATTGTAAAATAGTTCATTAGAGGGAGGGTTGGCTATAAATAAAGTGTGTGAGTGTCATAGTTAGGTTTTTTGGTGTTGATAAGTGAAGAGTTGTATCATAAAATTTGTAGTGAAACTAAGCAAAAACCTCCAATACCTGACTCATTATTGGATCTGTAAGGATGTTCTGAATCACAGGATCTTGCATTGCCTTAGCCTGAAATAATATTTTAAACAAATATCATGTGTGAGACATAGCTTAGCCAAACCGTATTATAAATATATATATATATATATATATATACAAGACTGTATATCATCAAACCTGTCTCTCTTTCAACTCCTCGGGGCTCAAATCTCCACGGCTGGCCTTGTTTATATGCTCTACACACCTGCACATGAGCAACAGTATAACAAAATTTTACCAACGAATTAAAATAATATAATGAAAGAGATAGTAGGTTAATATGTCTACCTCCTAACACCATCTAACAATTCCAGGTTGCGAGCATCATGCTTCAATCCCTCCTGATATGTTTCCAATGCTTTTTCGTACTCTTTCATGAAAAATTGGACAGCACCTTTCCTGGTATAGCCTTTAGAGAAAGTTGGATCGAGTTCAATGCATTTTTCGGCATCTTTAAGTCCCTCAGGCATTGCTCCAAGTTTTGTGTAACAAGCAGCTCTGTTGCTGTATGCCTGCATATTCAATTCAACCAATTCAAATACGCAAAACAAGGTCTTAAACATGCATTCACAAAGTAATTTTCAGGTCTCGAGTACTTTTGGATCTTTTGGGTTTCGCTTAATTGCTTCCGTGTAGTGCTTGATGGCCTCAGGATACTTCTGCTCTTTAAAATGCTGGTTACCTACAATTCACAACCGAGCAACTTATTAATACTTGTCCACACACATTTAGCTACTAGGAAGGAAAGAACATTTCAATACCTTTCTCACGTTCCTCATCAGCTATCTGTGGATCAAAGTACTCATGTTGTTCTAGATCTTTCTTTGCTTTCTCTGCATCATTGAGCTTTTTCAGTGTGTCTGGGTTACGATGCTCTGTGAGAGCTTTCTGGAAAGTCTCGATGGCAGGTTCGTAATCATTTGAACATTTCGCCATCTTCACAAGGGCAGATCCCTTTCTTGTGAAGGCCCTGGCTATCATTTTGAAATCCGATCTCAGTTCTCTACCCCTTTCTACAGCCTTGTCGCAATCTTTAATGCATTCCTCATACTGAAAATTGGAACATTGAACTTAATTCGAAAATTGTAATTGCAGTGCAAAAGGTATTTGTAATTCACTTTCACTATGATAGTTTTATCTATCACATTCTCAGCAAATAATTTGAAAAGACATCACAAACATGTAGCAATTGTACCCATAGAATAGAAAAGACAAATATTTGGAATACGAAAAACAAGAACGTGGGAAATTTGATATTATTTTATCCCTAGTCAAGTATGCCACACAAGATTGATACCTTACGGTAAGTTTGATCCTAACCGTGTGGGTAGTTACTTGTCGGATCAAGTTTACCACTTACAAAGAACACAAGATACCAAAATATTTACTCAAGTCATCATGCCTAGAATGTTGCTGCAAAGAGATGTCACTAGCAGCCTAATCTACCGTCATAAATTACTCGAAATTCACTAGGTATAGCAAATACTCAAGATAGACCTAACAGGAAAATATCAATGCTTATCAAAACATTTAATTAACTACAGCATAATGTAACATACACAAACTTATCTATCCCCCATAATAAGCAGAATCTTTCACAATTACAACCATAAATGCATCAACAGCTAAAATACTATCAAGAGAACACAACTAGGGTTACCTTGCCCATCTCAAGGTAGACGGCAGCTCGATTAGTGAGGAAGGAAATATCCTCATCGTCCAGCTCAATTGCCTTCGAATAGTGCTGAATTGCAGTCTCGAAATTTTTCTTCTTGTACGCAGCATTCCCAGATTCCTTCTCTTTCAGGGCCTGCGCTTTCCTCTCCTTCTTCTCCCTCTCCTCATCAGAAACCTCCACAGGCTCGGGCTCCGGCACTTTTCCAGGCCTCTTATCCTCCTTTTTGGGTTCGGTCTCCACTGCCGCCGGCCTTTTCCTCTCTGGAGACCCACCATTGGATGCCGTGGGCATTTCCACATCCTGCTCAGAGTCCCTCGTCTGCAATTTCAAATTCAATAGCACCCCTAATGCCTGCATAACCCTCTGATCCTTCAAATACAGGTTCAAATTATTGGGGTTCTTCTGAATATCCTGCAGCATCTTCACAAAATCGGGCTGCTGGAGGAAACCCCGGGTGCCGGGGTCACTCGCCAGCTTGACCCACATCTCCGGCCCGAACGCCTCCCCGAAAGGGCTCGCGCCCGGCCCTCCCCGAGGATGCCTCGAGCTCCGGGCCCAGGCGGCCTCCGCATCGGCGAGCCCGGACTTGAGGGCCTCGTTGTTGGGGTCTATCTCGAGGCCCTTCCGGTAGGCCGAGACGGCCTCGCCGTAGTTGAGGAGGCCCATATGAGCCGCGCCGAGGCGCGAGAAGCCCTTTCCCCAGTCGGGCTTGAGCTCGACAGTCTTCTGCGCGTCGGAAAGGGCATCGGAGAATTTTCCGAGGGAAGCGTAGGCCGCGGATCGGTTGGAGTAGAGAACGTGGTTGGTGGGGGCTAAGCCGATTGCGTCGGTGAAGTGGCGGACGGCGCCGTCGTAGTCGCCGGCGGAGAAGGCGGCGTTGCCTCTGGCCTTAGCTTCGTCGGCCATACTCGGATGAAATTGGGGGATCTGATTGGATCTTGGGAATTGGGAATGAATGAAAATAGAGTAAGCCGAAAGGGTTGTTGAAGGGCTTCTGGAAAGTTCGTTGAGTGGGGGTAGCTTTTGTATAGGGCAGACTGTGGATTGGTATATGAGAATGGACTATGAATGAAATGATTATTCTTTATTTGATTCTTATTCCTATACTTGTATCGTTTGCTATTAAGGAATGAATATTATTATAGAATCACTATTCCCATTATTAGGAGATTATTCATTCCTCCCATAACCCATAGTTTTAACCATTCTAAATCTATTAGGAATGAATTTATTAATTTTCTTTTAACAAAACTAATGCGTGCCCCGTGCGATGCATAGGAAAACAATATGTTGATTGTATTATAAATTAAATAAATAAATAACATTAATCATGATTTACCCATTATTTTTAAATTAAACCGGGTTGGACACAGTCTGACCGGATGGACCGAGAACCGGTTTATAACCAGTCTAGTGCGCTTAAATAAAATATTTGCCATCGAATCCTTCAACACCAGTCTGTTGGACTGGTAGGATCGATACGATTTTCTAAACAAATTTTGTTACATTAAAAATTATTTTAAATAAAATTACATATTTAAATAAAATATAGATATATAAATTGTTTATCATATAGTTTAAACAGTTGAATTTATAAATTGTTTAGATATTTAAGTAACACTTTTTATTTAAATTAATTAGAAAAGTACTATATATATATATAAAAGTATTATGTATTAAAATCTGAACAACCACAAATGATTTAATAAAATAACTTGATCGTTTCGATGACGGTCCGGTTCTGAAAATCTTATATTTACCGTACATTAATAAAAAATATAATAAAATAATTATTTCGTTCACATAAATAATAATAAAATGATATATAAATATTCATAAATCATTAATCATGTTGTCATAAAAGTATTGTTAATATGATTATTTGAAGTTTGGACTACATCACATTCACGTAATAAAGTATTTTCAATATTAAAATTTATATTTAGGTTCAGTAATCGATTTGGTCTGGTCAAATTGATACATAACTTAGTTACCTGGGACTAACCAAGTTGTTTCAAAGTTTTTTGACTATTTTAAATATCACCTAAAAGTAATTCAATCAACATGGGCAGTACCCTAATTCAATCACTCGATTGATCCAAAGTAATTTCCTTATTTTATTTAAATATAATATTTAATTTCATGAAATAATTTTTTTTATGATTTATATGTCTACACCAAATGATAGTATATTAAGATTATAAATTATATATCTAAAGATGAATTATTTATTATATTTTATGCATATTAATAAAAAATAAACATAGTAATTTAAAAAAAACTAAGATTAATTGATTGGGTATGCAATTTAAAGAATATTTTTAGCGTTCAATATATATATATATATATATATAATAAATAAATTGCTGAAAATAGTATATAATAAATGTGGTTTGACTTTTCTTTCTACAATTTATAGTAAATGTTAATTCTTATTATATATATAGATTATTCAACCTTGTGCGTGTCCTCTCAGTTTGTCGTTCTTGTTTGTTGTTTTAGGTGTGTTTTTGGTTTGGGCCGTTGGCCTCTGTCCCATTACCCTGTTGGGGCCGTAGATTACCCCGTTGGGGCCTTGTAATTTGTTTCTCTTCTTCCTAAATTTTATTGTGATATAAAAAATTATATTCGACCACATATACTTATAAGGGTTTATGTAATGACATATTTGTATTAGTTAATATATATATATATGAATATAAATTTACTAATCTATTATATAATATATATGAGTGTAACAACGCAAAAATATATTTATCAAAATATAATATTTTTTTTTATAAGAAATAAAATAATTTTATTATTGTCATAAATAGAAAAAATAACATTAACATAAATATTATTTTTTTTCTATAAAATAGTGATAAATGATAATATAAAATGATAATGTCATTCCATTCAGGTCTTATTCCTTCTATATACCAAACACATCAATAGAAAAACTTGTTTCATTCCTTTTCCATATTCATTCCATTCTCCAACTTATTCCATTTCTATCAAATTTCATTCCAATATACCAACAGGCCATTTATTAGGGCCATTTTTTAGATATTTATAAAAAATGACAATTTTTTCATAAAATATATTGTGAAGTTACGTAAAATACGTAACTTGAAATGAGTTTTGTATAGGGCGTGCTTGTTACAAATTAATTCACTTAAAATGATTTTTTTAATTAATTATGATTAATTTTAATAAAAGTGATATGGTTAGTTATTCGTGGAATTTTGAATTTATATTAAAATAGTATTTAAAATAAAATAATTAAAGATGATTTGATGTAAAAGTAGGAGATATGGTGTGATATGATAGTTAGTTAAAATTATGTAAGCGTATGAATAGTGAATTAAAGTTGATGTAATGTGTAAGTAGAGATGTTAAACGGGCTAGCCCTAGCGGGCTTCGGGCTAAACGGTCCGGGCCTAAAAATCCCGAAACGGGCTACCAATAAAAGGATCTAACCCTAAACCTAGCTGGCTTCGGGCTAAACGGGCTATACGGGCTATAATAATAATAATAATAATAATAATAATAATAATAATAATAATAATAATAATAATAATAATAATAATAATAAATTACAACACCTAGTTAACGATTTTTTTCAACGACTATTTAGTATTTACCACTATATATATACAACTACACTTCATATATGAACACACATTACAAAAATGTTTCTCAATAGAAAAAAAAATGTTCGAACTATTACTTATAACTACCGTTTGACTAGTTATTTGGTACGCTTCGGGAATTTTCACATATAGCATAGTGCTGAATTTATATTCTATCACTATATTCTATATGTTAGGTCTTTGTCTCATTTGTTTTTAAATAGCCGTTCTGATTGACTTAAATATTTTGATGTGAAATAGAATAAAATTTGTTAATAATTATCTATCAAAATAATAATAATAACATATTATAACTCATAATTACATGTGAAGTAGAATAGCAAAATTGTAATATACAAGGAATCATGAGACATATTCCTTACCTTTTCTAAAAACATATACACCACCCAACCCAAGTTAAACGGGCTAGCCTTAGCTGGCTTCAGGCTAAACTGTCCGGGTCTAAAAAAACCCGAATTTAAACGGGCTGCCAATAAAAGGCCCTAACTCTGTTTTTTTCCGGGCTAAACGGGTCGGTCCGTCGGGCCGAAGACCATTTAACATCTCTATGTGTAAGAATGATTTGTTTGTATTTTTAATTCTGAATAATATTAAGGATAGTAAGATTGAGTTAAAGTTGAATTAGATTTTAAGTATGTATTAAATGTGAATGAAATATTTTGCGTGAAATGAGATAATATTAAAATATCCGTGATAGTTTTAGTTTTGTGAAGAGTTCGACTGAGTTTGTTAGGAATTTTCAGGTTGCTTTCGAAATTGTGTTTATTTTTTTATTTTTTTTTTTATTTTTCTAAGGAATTTTAACGATTCATTAGAGGGTTGGTTTGTCATCAACATGTTTGATAAATGTTAATGACTTTTGACATTTTGTCTTACAATACGAACAAAATCTAGCTATGGTGTTAAGATGGATTCTAAGAACAAGCACAACAAAATAGAGACAGAAGTAGATTTAAATTTTTTAGTGAAACGTATGATGTATCATTACAAATGAAGGAATCTCTTTTGTTTATACTTTATAGTGCTTAATGCATTTTATTTTTGCTAAGACACTTGTCAATAAACTTACAAGTTACTTAACCAAATTAAATACAAACTAAGGACTTTTAGAATAGGGAAACTTATGGACAAGATCATTTTTTAAGTTTATTTTTTTGTTTAAACGTGAAGTAGATAGGTTTTTCTTACGAATCACAATTGAAACTTTGTAATTCATATTACATGTATAACCTAGTTGGTATTCATCTAAATGAATATGAAAAGGAAAAAATTATTTTCATATATGACAGGAACAAATTATTTTCAATAGTAAACTGCAGAATCAACGTTCATAAGGAAAAAAAATAAAGTTACGGATTCAAAAGAATTTGGGTTTTTATTTTCATATATGACTGGAAAAAATATAATACTGTACCATGTACAGAATCAACAAATTAACATAAGTTATTATCCCTCTCCAATTGGGCTGGACTTTCTATTTTTTTATTTATTAATAATATTTATATTTTTTTCTGCTTTGCTCCATTGTGTTCAATTTTCAAAATTTTCTTTTCATTTTGGTACATCCTTTTATTTATTTTCTTTTTTTCTTTGTCTTCCATTAAATGACAAATGTCATCCCAGTTTTGGGGTGCAATAATTTTAACGTGGTTATTTTATCTATCTTCGTCTGAGTTGNGGAGAGGGAGGTATTGTAACTCCTTTAATTTTGAGTTGCATGCCCCCGTGACCATGAGCAATATTAATATTTTTTTTTGTTTATGTTGTATATTATTTTATCTTCACAATAAATGTTCCTCTCTATCTAATTGATATAAAAGTTAAGGATAAGGATGTAATGCTATTATAATTTCATGTATGAGTTGATTAGGTGACATGTGACCAACTCTACATCTCCCTTATATGGTTTTGTAATTACTGCATCCTTTTTATTAATTTTTTTGTGCCAATTTGTACGTTACTTTATTTGGGCTAGAACATCATTTTGGAATGTGATATTTGGACTAAGTTTTTTATTTATTGGTTTGATTATTTAATTTTCTAACTCATTTTCCAAGGGAGTTGATCCCTCTACTTCTAGGCAACGTTGCCTCATCACTAACTCTCCCATGTATAATTTTGGATTTCTTTTAATGTTTAATATTTTCTATTTGTTGCTAGATGTTTTTTTTTTTGTTTGGAAAAATTATCACTGATCTCAAATGTGAATTGTTTGTCCCATTTTTGTTGTATTTTTCGTGCTCGTTTTGCTTTTCTTTATTCCCCGTTTTAGATCGTTTCTTTCGTTTTTAGTTTGTTTCGTGTTTTATTATGTGTTTTTCTTTATTTTGAGTATTTAGGTGTTTTTTCGTTTGTTTTTCCAGTTTTCTTCGTGTTTTGCCGTTTTTGGTTTGTAAGTCGGGAGCTTCGGGTGAATTTTTTTTTCAGGAAAAGTTAGTTTCGAGAGCATAATTGGACAGATGGGTTCGTTAGCGACGCGTAGCAAAAAACGGAACTCAATTCAGAGTTCGGACGAGCCCAAACGAGCCCGAAACGTAAGATGGCGCAGTGCAGTCCAAAGTCGTGACTCGCGAGACCAAAGTCGCGACTCGCGACTTTAACAGAGCCTCCGACCAGCTGCGCGACCCCACGACCCGTCAGACTTGCGACTCGCGAGTCGCGACCTGTTCGACCCTGTTTTTATTTTTCTCCATTTTTACTCGCTTTAGCTCCGTTTTTCGAGCTCTATATATGAAAACGACCACCCAGACCTAAGGAACAATCCCCAATATCATTCCTTTCAATTTTTCTCTCCAAAAACTCAATATTGTTAGGATAAATTTCTCCGCTTTTTTTTTTTTTCTCTCATGCTTGGATTATTGGACACAAAGATATTTGGATTGAAATCTTGCAACTCTTAATCCGGTTGTAAGTTTTTCAATTCTATTTTATTATTGTTGATTGGTTCTATGTTCTTAATTCCGGTTAACATGAAATTGAATCTAAGCATGAGGTAATCCATTCACCTAGGGTTAGGGATTTGATTCTTGTTTTGAATTATGAAGAATGTGTTTTGTTCAATCTATACGAGTTGTGTGAATTATAGGGTTAGTTGATTGATCACCATTCTAACCTAGTTAACCAACATTTAGAACCGAGGGGGGGAGACGTCGGCCGATTTAGGCTCGTATAGAGTAGACATGTTCGTAAAAGTATTGACTGTGTGTTGCTTGTTTGAATGAGTTTATCGTTTATGTTTGTGCTCTTGTTACGAAGAGTTATTGAGTATAGCCCTCTAGACGTGTAGGCTTGTTAAATCTCGTAACCGAACAAATAAGCGTTCAGCATAGTTTAAGAGTTGATGAGATTTCCTGACCCCTAGAACTTCTTCTTTTTCTCTAGAAATTTAATTGTTATTTCTTTAAATTGTTTTTCTAGTTATAGTTTGTTTTAATTAATTCCCCAAATCAATCGTAATTAGAGTGTTTAGGACTTATTTTTTTTTCGTGTGTGATCAAGACTAACGCTAAATTCCGAACCGTCTTCCTCGAGAGATCGACCCAGGGAACGAATCTTTTGATTCGGTACTCGGTAAAAAAATAAAATAATTTGCTACAACATGAATGACTTTGGATGTGAGGAATCACTTTTCTCTTTTCATACTTAAATTTCTATTCATTTGTTGCCTTCTATCAACTTCCTCTCATCTCATGTCAGTTGGTGTATCATAATTTATTTAATTGCAAGTACGTTCTCCATTTTGTAAACGAAAACGTATCGGCTTTAAGACGAAATTGTTGTAAGTGATTGTTTCTGAATGATAAAATATTATTATAATATTTTAACATATTTGAGCAGATATATCTATCCATTACAAAATAGGTGGGGATTCCGTACATGTTGAAGTTTGAAATAACTGGCGGCCCCTTGTGGTCAAACTAATTACACAAGCAAAACAAATAGTTTGTAAACCAATTAATAAGCGTGACATGGTTTATAACAAATTGGTCATAATAGAAATAATGTTTGACCAATTATCTTTGTTTTGAAAACTAAAAGTTGTTTTTTAACACTCCTGCGTGTGATCAATTTTTTACCGTATAATTTATTTATTTTACCAATATTTTTAGGTGCATTTGTGAGAATAAGTTTTTTCTCGATAGTCTTTTGATGCAATTCTAGATCTATTTGTTTAGAATTTGAGAGTATCATCTTCAAACATAAATATTTTGGTATTATAATTTCAACAAAATGGTTGTAGATAATCTTAATAAGTAGATTATAAAATATATAAATGAAAATTTACTGAAAAGTAAATTAAAAAAAATGAATTCTAAAGTGACTACAATATCTCCTAGAGTTGTACAACCTTTCCTAAAAAAATTCTCTGAATTTAAGGGAAATCATACAATAATTGCGCAGTACTTGAAATAACATTACTTGGGCAACACATTAGCCAAAGTAAGAATCCATAGATAAAAAGACAAAATTAGAGGTAATCCATATAACAATCTTTTTTTCCCACATTAATAATTAAAAACACTATAGTAAACCTATTGTTTAATATCACAGTTAGTCTGTATTATCTGCAGTTGTTTCATCTGCTTTGCATCTTTTTCAGCCATTCTCACAAGTGATTCCAGAAAATCTTGAACCTGCAAGTATTTATCAACACATTTTTCCTCTAATGATTAGCTGTTGGGAAGTTTTACAATTAGTTTCCTAATTTAAGGGAGTATTCGTAATTTACAATCAGTATCGAAAACAGACTCATTGAAATTCAATTAATTATTAGACATCTCGTGATTTGTATTTAAAGTTGATCAATTTGAGGATAATTTTTTTTAACGGAAATTTTTTAAATCACCTAGTTGAATGCATTCGAATTTTTTAAATTGACTAACCTTAATGACAGATTTTAGTGAGAACCCAAATTGTGGTCGGAAAATTAAAAGGACATGTGATAATGACATACCAATTTTTTACCAAACTTTCAAGCCGAAAATCGACACTTCATGCACAAGGATCTCATTATATTATGATCGAAGTTTGAATTTCTATCTAAAATTATCCTAAGGTAACTAAAATATTTGAAGTTTTGGACAAAATTATTCTCAAATTGGTCAATTTTTAAAGTTATTGTAACTATCATTGATTAATTGAATTCAAAAGAGACTACTTTTGATACATCCTAAAGTAATTACGTGACTACTTTTGAAACATTCTGATTCTTCAAGTAACATCGAGAATTAGCATAAAATAAAAACTATGAATAACATATGAATTAATATATGTGGATATATGTTGTTAATTACCTCTAAAGTATCCCTAAGGGAGAAAAATGCATCACTTTCTTTGGGCACGGTGGATACAAGTATACCATAACCACGATTTTTCTTCCTTAGCACCTAAAAAAATAAAGAAAATCATACATCAATTTTAATTCATTATTCATCCGTTTATATAATATTAACTAAGTATCACTTCACATGATCTCTCTTCTATTTTTACATCAAATCAATTTTAATATTTTATTTTAAATATTATTTTAATATAAATTTAAAATCTTACTAACAACTAATCATACCATACTTTTAAAAATTAACCATGTCTAACAAAAAAAAACTCGTTCTGAATGGATATATTTGTATCCAACCATGGCCTTAAGAGTTTTCTTTCGACATTTAGATCAAAGAATACCAAGTAATTCACTGCTTTCTCGAAATTCTCTCAGGTGGGAGTGAGATTCCGTCGAGTGAGGGCAGATTCCTTCGAGTGAAGTTCAGTCCTTGACAAGTTCTCTTCATTCAACTGTTTAGCTCCAACTTGCAATCTTGCAACCTTTTCCTTTTCTCTGATTAGCATTTTCAGTTCTAACCTAATTGTCTAATGGGAACCCCAGAGGCAGTCT
The DNA here is from genome assembly GCA_008636005.1 of Striga asiatica. Classification (NCBI taxonomy): domain Eukaryota; kingdom Viridiplantae; phylum Streptophyta; class Magnoliopsida; order Lamiales; family Orobanchaceae; genus Striga; species Striga asiatica. The sequence goes on along the minus strand of BKCP01004361.1, from coordinate 324,773 downwards.
CTGGCACAGCAGAGGACATGACCCAAAGGCTAAAGAACTTTTCCCTCTCAGGGGAGGAGAGCTTGGTCATTGACCTGGGTCGCAACGATATAAAGGGTAGTGCGGAGGAATGCGCCAGAAGCTTAATGGGAAAAATTATAGGCAACAGGCGAGCTTCCCTCATCGGACTTAAAAGAGCTCTAATGAACATATGGAGAATCCAGCAAGGTATGGAAGTGCGTGAAATCTCATCGAATTTCTTCCAATTTATATTCGACAACAAGGATGATATACAAAAAGTTTTGCTGGGTACCAACTGGATTTATGAAAACCAGTATTTAGTGCTGCATAAATGGAGAAGAGGAATCAGTGAGAAAGACAGTTGTTTTCAAGAAATCAAACTCTGGACTCAGGTCCATAATGTGCCAATGGATTGGCTTAGCAGAGATGTAGGATTGAAGATTGGTCAAATTTTCAAAGCCACCCAAAATATAGGGATCACCACGGCAGCAGGAGGAGGCAGAATCATTAGACTTCTAGTCTCAGTGGATATTAACAAGGCTCTTCCAAGATGCACATCGCTCAGGCTAGGAGACGAACTCATCACCGTGACCTTCAAGTATGAGAGACTTATCAACCTGTGCTATTACTGCGGCATGATTGGCCATCTAGATAGAGACTGTCAGAAAATGGCAAAGGACATTGCAGAAGGACAAATCAAAGAAGGACAATATGGTACATGGCTAAGGGCACCAGAGGTCAGAAACAGTTATTCATCTGGGCAAGGCAGCAGATCCACTGACCAAGAACCAGAAACACCAACTGCCTCCCACCAAACACCTAACCCACCTACCACCTCTGATAAACCAATCTGTCCACTTAACCTTGACACCTTAGCAGTCCCTCTGCAACCGAGTAATTATCTTAGCATAGTGGAATCCAGCTCCTCCAGACAAGAATTTGTCCATAACCAAAGCTCTCCTGGGGAAGCAATCCAGCAACAAAATCCTCACACTGTGGTCACCCCTATTCTAGCAGCTATGGATTGCACTAACACTGAGATAATGCAGACAGATCCACAATATCCTCACAAAGAGTTGGCTCTAGCTGTGAAGGACAGTAATTTAGCACCTCAGGAGGATTCTGTCTCCAAACTAAAAACCTGGAAAAGAGCAGGCAATAAGGAAGGAAGGCTGCAAAGAAAACAAATGACAGGAAAGGAACTGTCCCAGCTGCAAGGACTAAAGAGAGGCAGACAAGGTGGCACTCTTCTCAACACTGTGGAAGAGGAAAATAAGGAGGAAGAATCTGAACCCAAGAAGCTGAAACAGGTGGAGAAGGCCAGCCTCAAATGGCCCCAAAGTGACCAATGAGAGCTCAGGTGTGGAACTGCAGAGGCCTGGGTGGGGCCTCCACAGTTTCCCAGCTCAAGGAGTCCTTAAGGACCCACCACCCTCATTTTACTTTCTTATCTGAAACTAAGAATACTAATATGTTCACTATGACTGTTTGTAAAAATTTGGGGTTTACTGATAGATGCAGATCAGTGGAACCAAGAGGATTAAGTGGAGGACTATTACTGCTTTGGGGCAGGGAGGTTGAAGTTAGGCAAATTATTAGCTCTTCCTTTTGTATTGAAGTGGAATTCAGGCTGCAGATCAATGAGACTTTCAGATGGGCCATTTTTGTTTACATGAGCAGAGATAGAAACATCAGAGAGCTTCAGTGGTTAGAACTTGAACAAAAAAAGATGGCATGGGGGAACACATGGGTAATCATTGGAGACTGGAATGACATTACCAAGCCAGAAGATAAGAAAGGTGGTAGACCGAGAACTCAAGCTAGCTGTAGGGGTTTTCAAAACTTCATATCTAACATGGGCATGGCAGAGCTTCTCCACAAAGGTTACCCTTTTACTTGGGGTAACAATAGATCAGAGGAAGGGTTTGTAGAAGAATGCCTGGACAGAGGATTTGCCTCCTTGGAATGGCTCAGAAGGTATCCACACAGCCAGACCACCTCCATTTTCAAAAGCTCTTCTGACCACCATATGATTTTGCTGGAATCTGAGCCTGATAAACCCAAACACAAGAGAAGGTTCCAATTTGATCAGAGATGGCTCAACAGGGAGGGCATTGCAGAGGTGGTACAGAAAGCCTGGATGGACCACAGTGGAGGAACTCCTCTTTTCAGCATTAAGGAAAAAATTAAAAAGACAAGATTGGCCTTACTGCAGTGGAGTAAATACTTCAGATCAACCCAGCTAAATCATCTGAAACATTTATCTCTGACTATGGAGGCTATGAGGGAAGAAGGAGGTCACAGAAATTGGGAGGAATGGGACAAGTTACAAAGGGAAATGGATGAGGCCAACCAGGCTGAGGAGATTTTCTGGAAACAAAAGACCAGAACTCAATGGCTCAAGGAAGGTGATCAGAACACCCACTTCTTCCATGCTTGGGTGATGCAGAGAAGGAAGCACAATGCCATCAGCAGGCTAATCACAGACCATCACACAATCTGTGAGACTAAGGAAGAGATTGAAACTCATGTGGAGGAGTTCTACAGCAACCTTTTCAAATCAGAGGGATCCTCTGGAGGGGGAAATCTTCTTCAGCATGTACCTACAACCATTTCTGAGGAGGACAATGGCTATCTTATTGCCCAGGTGGAACCACAAGAGATCAAACAAGCTTTATTCTCTATGAACCCGGGGAAATCTCCAGGAACAGATGGAATGCCTGCCTTATTCTTCCAACATTTCTGGCCAATGCTCAAGGAAGACATTTGCAATGCAGTGCTCAGTTTCTTCTCATCAGGTAAACTCCTCTCTTACTGGAACCACACCATGATTGTCTTGATCCCAAAATGTGCTACTCCTGAGAATCTTTACCAGTTCAGACCTATTAGCTTGTGTGCCATAGTCTACAAACTTATTTCAAAAATTCTGGCTTCTAGACTCAGAAACTGTGTTGGGGGTTGCATTAATGAAGCACAGTCTGCATTCTTACCTGGCAGACTTCTAAGTGATAATGTAATCATAGCCAATGAGGGTCTACACTTTCTGAACAGACACAGAACAGGCAAACATGCATTCATGGCACTCAAATTAGACATGATGAAGGCTTTTGATAGAATTGAATGGCAATGTATTAGGCTTACCATGCTCAAAATGGGTTTTGCTCATCAATTTGTCAAATGGATTATGGAGTGTGTGACCACTGTCTCTTATTCTTTCATCATAAATGGCTGCTCTAGTGGTTATATCAGTGCTGAAAGAGGAATTAGGCAGGGAGACCCACTGTCTCCCTACCTCTTCATTATTGTATCTGAAGTTCTGTCTGCAGTCATCACAGCTGAAATGGAGAGAGGCCTTTTTAGAGGAGTTTCAGTGGCCAGAGGTGCTCCCATGCTCACACATTTATTGTTTGCAGATGACTCCTTAATATTTTGTAAAGCTGACAGGTATCAAGCCCAAGTTCTCCAATCTATACTCAAGAGATATCAACTCTTCTCGGGGCAAAAAGTGAATGTGGCCAAATCATCTGTATTCTTCAGCAAGAACACTAGTACAGTAACTCAGAATGAAGTGTGTCAAATTTTTCCAGGAATTCAAATTCAGAAATCCTCAAGATATTTGGGCCTTCCTTTGGGAATTGGGCAGTCTAAGAAGGAAGTCTTTGCCTTTGTGACTGAAGCAGTTAAAAGAAGATTAATAAGCTGGAAAAACAAACACCTTTCCACGGCAGGCAGAGAAGTCCTCATTCAATCAGTCCTAACTGCATTACCCATTTTTGTTATGGCCTGCTTCAGACTTCCCATGAGCATCTGCAAAGAAGTGGCTAGCCTGTTTGCCACTTTCTGGTGGAGCAGAGGTCCTGAACATACAAAAGGCATTCATTGGAAGAGATGGGATTTGCTCACCCTTACTAAACAACATGGAGGATTGGGATTCAAGGACATAAAACTCTTTAATGAGGCAATGCTAGTAAAGCAGTTATGGAGAACACTTACCCAGCCCAGTTTACTCATGAACAGAATTTTAAAGAGTAGGTACTTTCCCAACTCATCCCTTTTTGATGCCACTCTGAAACAAAGCTCTTCATGGCTGTGGAAGTCTCTATGGAAAATGAAAGGATTGCTGCATGAAGGGCTGGATATACACATTAGAAATGGTGCCACTGTTAAACTTCAAGATCACAATTGGGTCCCTTGCTTGAGAGGCAGAGGCCCTAAGCTCAAAGATCCCACCAGCAATGGCCACCTTTGGGTCAAGGATCTTACCTACACTGACACCGACCAATGGGATGAAGCAAAGATTAGGGAGCTGGTGGAGGCAGAAGACTGTCAAGCAATCCTAGACATCCAATCACTAAACCCCCACACAATGGACAAGTGGTGCTGGAAAATGGGAGTGAAGGGAAAATTTTCAGTGGCCTCTTCATATAAGTTTCTGCTCCACAAAAAGCTACTCTCCCTTGACATTCCAGAAGGCAGCAGCACATCCACAAGGAACCAGAAGATGAGATTGAGAACATGGAGCATACATACCAAAGGGAAAATCAAACACTTCTTGTGGAAATGTGTCTCAGGAATCCTGCCAGTTAGCACAAACTTGAGGAGCAAAGGGGTTGAGATTGATGTTATTTGCAGCTGCTGTGGGGAAACTGTAGAAACCATAGAACATGTTCTACTTGATTGTCCAAGAGCACAAAAAGTGTGGAGAAAGTCACAGCTGGACTGGGATGGAATGAAGACTCCAGGCTGCACCTTCAAAGACTGGTGAGGATCAATTTGCTCCATCAACCAGACTGCCATTGATGAGGATAGAATAGAGCTCACCACATACATCCTGTGGTGGCTCTGGAAAGCTAGAAACCTTTGGGTTTTTGACAAAGTTTGGAGGAAAGAGAGAGGCATACTGTCAGGGGCTTGGGAAGAATGGCAAGAAGCTGTCAAAGTGAACTCCAAGAGAAAGGTCCAGGGACAAGGAAGACTAGCTAGGTCTGTTTAGACAGTTCAGTGGCTGTTTTCTTTATTCTTTTTCTTTTGGTTTGTATCTGTTAGCCTATGTCTTTGTTTGGGTTGCACTGGAGGGCTCAGGTTATTATCACTGCCTTTGGTGTTGTTTGATTTGTGTATTCTACCCTACTAGTTGTAGTAGTGGTCTCTGGCTTAGCCTTCGATGTTAGACTGTTGATCTATTTGTATCAAAACTCCTTATTTTGATTTTTGAGAATTTCCTATCGTTCTGGTAAAAAATTCACTGCTTTCTCCAAATTGAACTCAACTATAAATCAACAATTATCATTTATTCAAAAACTGCCAAATTAGACACTAATGTTCTTTGATTATTATATATATTTTTTTTTTATAGTTTTGAGTTTTATGACTCCCAACTTGCTGTTTGATTGCATGTTATAATTTATACACTTCAAATTTATTGAACTCATACTTAAAATATATCCATTTTTACAAATCAAAATAGAAACAGAAGAAAAGAAAATGATGAAGTGATTGAAACCCAAAGAGTGGCTCTTGAAGTTGTACAATTCTTCAAATGTTAGGATTGCTTTTGAAGTGATGATATGTGTCTTCCCAAAATATATGATAAAAGTAAATGTATATTAAAGAAATTACTCATTTTGTAGTAAAAACAAAAAGAAGAAAAATTCAAGTATGTTGTGTGTTTATCTTACCTTGAATGCATCTTCATCCGTTTTGTCATCTCCGATATAAATCGGGAGAACATCATTATGGTTGTTAAATCCTACACGACCAATTATATCGTAATTGAATTAGAAATCGGTATATGATTTTGACAAGGATTAGTGGTCTAATCGATCGACGCACCTAGCGATTCAAGAAGAAACTCGACTGCTCTCCCTTTGTCCCAGTCAATCACCGGACGAACCTCCAAAACCTATTGATCATAGCAAGATATATATGACGAACAAAAACTTAAATTCGACTCGCTTTTTTAATCATGTTAACTTTTTTTTTTCTCGACAAATTACCTTTCGTCCATGAGTTAGTCGAAGCCTAGGGTAGTCTATCAAAATATCATGAACATATTGCGCAATGACGGGCCACCTCTGCAATTTTGATGTTCAAACAAGACAAAAAATCTTACTTTATAAGACAAATTGTGACGTTTGATAAAATTTTAAGGGAGGGGAAGTAAGTTAAATATGCTTACATTTTCATCTACATTGCGGTAATGTACAGAGACGCAAAACTTATGGTTCTCGACTTTCGAGCCTTCTATGTCTTGTGTAATCTCAACTAACTTTCTGAAAACCTGGAAATCAACAAAATATAAGAAATGCGCGGCTATTTAGTCAACCAGATCAATGTTTTTCAGATAGATATATGAAACTTATTTAAGTTTTTACGAAATAACAAACCTCATCAATCATGGGTATAAATTCACTCGCCGGTTGGAATAAATTAACCTCCGTTCCCTATACAATCGTTCGTTAAACAAAAATGCGAATCATGACCAAACAACAAAACGTAAACAACAAATCACGAGCTAGCGAAAAGGTAAATACCTTGTGATCGGTAAATTTGGCACAATTCGAATGGTTTTCTAGATTAACCATGTCTTTGGCCGGGAATATTATGTCCATTCCATGACTACCGGCATAATAGAGTTCACTGAGTCCGACCAATTTGTAAACCTTAACAAGAATAACATACATCGATATCATAATAACACAAATATTTAAACTGTCGTTGGACTTTTCCATTAGAAATTTGTGTATATATATATATGCGCGCACCTTATCACGGCTTCTTCCACTAATGATTGCGGTCGGGAAATGTTCCGCGACGCTCCTTAAAACAAATCGCATCTGATAAAAACGAAATCACATTTATCACATGATAAAAAATAAAAAATAAAAAATCCAAAATTAGAGAAATTAGTAGATGCATTAAATCATCACATATCTTACATCATCGGACATAAAAGCTCGATCCGGGTCATCCACAATCGGTGAAAGAGTGCCGTCATAGTCAAGAAAAATGACCAATTTTCCATCTCGCGCACGATCTACGATCGTCTCGAACGAATCAAGAGCCGATGGGTATTTAATCTGCAACAATTATAACAAGATCTCGATAAAAAACATAACATAAACTCAATCGAACATTTAAAACAAAAATAACAATGACAATGACAATTAATAATAACAAAAAAAACGCACCATCCAAGAGAGATACGAAATTTCCGCATCGTCCATGACATCATCGTCGACAAAATCGTCGAAATCTTTCGAGATCTTCTTGCGAGGAGGAGAGGATGATCTCATGGCATCCAGACAGCCATTGGAAAAGATATCACCGAGGTTTTTCCTTGTAACGGTGGGGATGCTTGTAGACAATGACAACCCTCCAGATTTGATCCCAAGATTCGAATCTTCATTTAGCGGCATGGGGCCTGCAAGAATCGGCGAGGATTTCTTCACGTCCATCGGATTTTCGGAGGCTCTTAAACAGGGAGTTTTTTTTTTTTACCATAAAATGCGTATAATTTAACGACCAAACGAGTTGTACCTCAGAAAGCACGGCAGATAATATAACCTTACTAACCCACCCTTTTATCGATGAAAAACCATCTTTTCAATGTGATTTTGTCATTGTTGCCTGGTGTGCAGTCCATTAAGTCGAGGATTCGTGAAATCTGATTCGCAACATAAAATTACGGTTATATTAACACGCAAAATCACCGATTTTCTTTTCTTTAAAAAAAAAAATGAAGAAATTAACACAATCTGAAAAAATAAAAGAAAAACAGAATTGTTCTAAAGCCAGGTGATACGTATACCTCATCTTCAAAGACGCTATGCATTTATACTAGGAAAAATTGGAAAAAGCAAACATTAATTACAAACAAATGAATCGTAATTCCAAGTTTAGAATCAATGCGGAAAAGCAAACGTTATTACACCAACTACATGATCATGCCATGACTATGATGAATTTGTAAATGATACAGAACAGGAACAAATTGATCCTCTCTACAAAACTAAAATGTAAAAAAATGTGTGTACAATGTAGAACTTAAAAATGTGTGCCAAGTTTTGTCATCTTTTATAAATGAATAAAAAAAAAAAAAGGCACGATAACAGATGACACCGAAAGCTTCCGTTGAAAGTAAGAAGAGAGGTAACAAATCTTGCCGAAAAATAAAGCACGTCGAGTTAAGAATACATACGTCAATGTTAGTTAAACGAATAAAATGATAATTGATAAATGTACAAAAGTGACCCGAAAAAATCGTGTGCAACGCTTGCCTTGGTATCTTTTCTGGTTGCAGATGCGGAAAATTCATTAAGGAGCCCTGAAGATGGATAAGGATTAAGAAACAAAAACAAAAACAAAATAAAGTGATTCAGCTTTGTATCATGATCATGACCACCCTTAGTCTGAGTAAGACCAATTGAAAAATTCGAACCAATTCGCGAGGGCAAAGTTTTCTACAGTTGAGATCAACACACGATCCAACCGTAAAAAACCTTGAGGGCACTTGATTGAATTTTTCGTCCTACATATATGAATTTATATATTTTCGACTTTATGATACCTAATGATAAAATGCCAATCTCTATGAACGACATAGATAATAGACCCTTAATAATTCGCATTCAAACAAAAATATTCATTTCCTCACAATAAGGATTTGAAAATTATTGAAAATTAACTTTGGCAGTGCACAATGGAAATTTAGAAGATATTAACCCTTAACGAGACTGAGCTCGAACCTTAACGAATTGAATTGAGTCACGCTGAATGCACGAGCGGCTCGTTTTGTTTAAAAAATTCTATTCAAGTATTTCAAAATATTGATAATATCCATGCCTTGTACAGTACATGGTCTCAGAAATTTAAGAAGCATATAGACACACACATTTTCAATACTAGATTCCATAACAAAATAAACATAATAACGGAAGAACTAGCAAAACCCCGGCAAAGTAAATATTTTTCAACAAAAAATGACTTTCTAAACAATGTACTTATTAGCAAACTTGGTAACATAAAATTCCAAAAAATCATTCATATCAATTTAGGGAGAATTGAACGTAGATGCAACATTATAATGTTCATGTGATGTACAAAAAGTTGTTGGTAATTATCATACTCCATTGTGCAAACGGGGTTTGACTTATAATATGCCAAACATAAAGATAAAACAAAAATATAATAATGTATTGCACACAATCATTGTAAACCAAGAATTTAAAACGACTGATTAAGACTCATCAAACGACAAAACATGGCCTCCTCACAATTAACTGACAATGTAAAAGGGAATTGAATCACACGCAAACATATATATATTCACACAGGTGTATACGTTTATGTTGATCAAACAGTAATAAACTTTACACTCACTTGTGAGTAAAATCTACCTGAGAGAAAAACACACATACATACACCTTCACCCAAATAATACTTGGGAAGATTATTGCAAAATGGAAGAATATTAGACATTGTCAAAGATTACTTCTAATAGAATCGCTACATACACAAGTTCGGGCATTGTAGAAAGGGAGAGAAATAAGAAAAGAAAAGTCAAAGTACAAAGGGCACGAACCTGATTGTTATTTTCCAAGATTGAAGGATAAACAATTGTTCAGTTGATTGCGGACTGAAAGGTTTAAGAGAAAACCCTAATTAATGGCAAAATTTTATAGCAAACAAAAATTGCAAAAAAAATGAGAGAGAGAGAGAGAGAGAGAAAGAAGCAAAACGCAATGTATTTATAGTTTTGATTGAGCTAAAAACAACAGACGTGCCAAACAAGGTAAACCTCTCTTCCCTCTTATTGCGGACGTTGAATTGGGAAACAATATATATTTATAAATTGTAGATATTAAATATATAATTTCTAGCTACACATTTAAATAATAATAGTAATGAACTTAACCATAAAATAAGCATATTTTTAATTTTTATATCATCAAAAACTATCAAAGGTTGTGCTTTTTTTTTTCCCCTGCTTCTTGAAGCAGTGTTCAATCGCTGCTATGTTAGAGCATCTCCAATGGGTTGTTAATTGTAGAAATGTGGAAGAAGTTTAATAAAAAATGTCTCCAACTGTGAATGTCTAGATTCTATTCCTAATGACATGGCAACAGAGAGAAAGAATAAAATCCAGAAGTTCTTCTACATATAGAAGTCTTGTTAGACATGATAAGTCATATTTTCTAAGTCGAATAAATAAACCATTGGAGACTTTTTATGTGTTTGAACATCTATTTCTTCCACGTGGATGTAAGACTATCTATTTAATTATCACATACACTACAATTCATGCTTACCATTGGAGATGCTCAGGCATCCACATCCCATCACATTCATTTAATCACAATTTACACTATCTCTTATTCACCTCATGTCTACATCATCATTCCATTAAACATCTTCTCATTTAAACATTCACCCACATTCCTATCCATTCATTTAAATCCATATATATGAGACTCATTATCCACTCATTCAATATAAATTTTATACTCTATTCCTAATAAAAATAAATGTACTTTTTAATTAGAATACTTAATTTAAAAATCGTGAAAATACAAATAACATTAGTACATAAAAAAAACTTAAATTAAGATTACAAACTAAAAATAGTAGAAAAAAAAATAGTTGATAGCAATATGAGCCCAAATATACTCAACTAAGTCTGCATGAAGTTGGTAGCAAAAAAACATTGTATTGTTTCTCGGAATTTCTACGAATATAATCTTTAAAATTTTTTATTTTTTTTCCTATTATTGAA
>BKCP01004361.1:284797-312635 GCA_008636005.1 Striga asiatica | reverse complement strand
ATATATGTTAGCTACTACTCAATAATTTGATTTTGAATGAATTTAATCATTTTTTCAAATTTTATTATATTACAACTATAATTATATAATTTTTCACTCATTCATTATTTAATAAAATTTATTAAAACTTTATAATATTTAGTATTAAAATATAATGTGTAGTATAATAATTTAAACTTTATGAAATATAATAATTATTTTTAATTATAATATTCATTAAGAATTTTTTGTTGTCAATATCATCATAATGTTCAATTTCTCTGTAGTCTTGATTTAAGTTGAGACATAAATTTTTAGAATATATATTTTTTTATATTAGGTTTATGTCCAACCTTAGATTATATATTTTTAATATAAAATAAATATGGTATGTCAATTCAAATATATTTTTATTCCTTTATAAGATAACTTATAATTTATTTGATACTTTTATTTTAGTTTGATAAATATATTTAAATTTATAAGGATATATATCACTTTTTAAATTTTATACATGTATATGAATGTCAAATCAGAAATCATTAAAAGATAATTAATTTATCATATCATGTATAAAAAATAACATACAAAAAAAAAATATAAAATTTTAAACAATAAGAAAAAGACACACTTATAGTAAATTATGTATGAATTAAATAAGAAATGAAAACACAATAAATTGTAATATAAGAAAAGAAAAAATAAAATAATTTATGATAACCAATTGTGGAATTAAAGAACGAAGAGATCAATGACATAATTAATGTGATTACTATAGAGATTTAATGCAATCCAACCTAATTAATTTTGTATAAGAAATATTAGTTTATATTCAAGCATGCTCCAAAACATTGTTTTTTTGCCACATAAGATTTCGGGGCATGTAAGTCTGACACTTAAAATCAAGGCATTCGAGAATTATATATTGTAAATATGTTATGAAGTATAGAGTATTTTTTATTTTTTATTTTACTAAAATTATTGGCCAAATTATAACTAAACACTTTAATCAACCAACTAAAAAAAAGTTGAATTTAATTAAAGTGCACGGGCAGTCGAAATCCAATAATAAAACTAAGGGGATGTATTTAATTGGGATTTCTAAGGTCTTTCTAAGACTTTAGAAATTCTGGTGTATTCAATTTGGGATTTTAAAAGTCTTGGTGTATTCAATTGGGATTTTAAAAATTTTTAATGAGGTATTTAACTTATTTTGCACTAAGATTTTTTAAAACTTTTTAAGATTTGGTGGGATTTCTAAACAAAAAACCTTATACGAAATCCCACCCCTCCTCCATAATCATCTCTCTCTGCAAAAAAAAATAAATAGGAAATCTTAACCCTAACACCGCCGCTCCGTCTATTGTCGTCGATTTGCCATCCTTGGTGATGGTGGGGCTCGGCCTGCGGTTGCCCCTAACTGCTCATCCCATGCTGGACTTGTGCGCCTCGAATTTGCTGTGACTCAGCGCGGTATGGTTCTCAACCGATGGCAGAACAGAGCTCGGAGGTGCCGCCCCCTTGATTGGATTCCGGCCTGCGATGGGTGGCCTCGCTTCCTGGTTGCTGGTGGACCTTCGATGGCTGGTGGTAAGCCCTCTATATCTCTGTTTTTTGCTTCAATTGGCGTCCCCTATGGGAGGTTCTGTTTTCCGACGGAACTTCCGGTGGGGTTGGGTTGTTGGTCGCCGGGGTTTGCGTGGTGTCGGTGGTGTGTGGTCTAAGGATGGGAAGAAGCCCCGGCTGCTGCGGCGAACGGGGTAGTGGAACCGAGTCACCTACCCCCCGTCCCCCCTCATTCAGCTAGTGGTGTTAGGTGCCGGAGGTCCAGGGACCTAGTTCTCTTGGGCTCGGCTAGTGGTGTTAGACGGGTTCAGGAGGGGCTGGTGGGGGTTAGCCGATTTTCTCTCGATTCGAGGTGGATCGATTTGGCGAATGGTTCGAGGCTCGGTTTTAGCTACTGTATAGGCGGTTGCGCAGTTTTGGTAGTGGTTTCTCGGGCTGAGACTCCTTCTTGTGTCGATTGTACACTGTTGGTGGGGACTGCTCGTTTGCCAGGGAAGGGCTGTTAGTTTATTTTAGTTTATTTTGTTCTTGTTTAGTGTTTTTCGTATCTGTGTTTGTGTTTGTCTTTGTGTTTTAAGTTTGGGCCGTTGGCCTATGTTGGGGTCCGACACTCGGNACCTCCATACTTAAAATTTCACAGAATTCTTTCACAATATGAAATTCTACTCAAATATTAAAAAATCTTAAATATCACTTAAAATTTCAAACTCTTAAATATAAAAACCCAAAATAACATGGAAGAACGAACAACTTACAATCTAAAATAACATCTCCAACAATATGGAATAAATAACACAACAATACAACAAATCAGAAATAACCTAAACATTATGAGGAAGATTATTAAAGTTTACATTTTTAGTTTCCTTTTATTTTTTTTATTATTTTTTTGAAAAAAGCTATTTTGGGTCAGTCTTGGCCAATTTTAAAGCTTGGCCGAGTGAATTTGGGCCACGCAGCCCAATGCCACCGTAATTTAATAATAAAGTTTTTAAAGATTACTTTTGAATCTTGATATATAGAATTGTAAAGCTCTTTTGAAACTCTATACACATACAGACAAAAAATAAATAAAAAATCCAATCTTTTTAATAATAAGAAATGTTAAAAAAAAAGAGTGATCAATTCAAGCTTTTTTATAATTAGAGATGTTAAATGGGTAAGCTCGTTTTTTCCAAAAATATATGATCTATTTGAATGTTTTTTCACTCAAACCCATTAACCCGGAACTTTATTATTATTTAAACAAATATAATTACTCCTTTTTGTCTTTTTATAATGGAGAAAAAAAATATAGGCTAATGTTGTTAATGTATTTGACGAAAATTATATAGAAAATTTATACTTAGCTATTTTTGGTTGGGATAAATAAAGTATATAATTGGTAGATGAAGCACCGTAATTCGTAAAGATCAATTACCGAGGTTTGCAGCCAATACAACAATAACTTACATTTCTAATAATAATAATAATAAAAAAAAAGTTACATTTCTAATAATATCGTCTTATTCCTATTTTGACATTTTTCATTTATGAGATTTTAGCCCCGATTCTAAAAGGGCTGGAGAAACTTTCAAAATAAAATATTGTATATGTTTAAATTCAAATTTTATATGCACATTTGTAACTTTAAAAAGCTTAATAAATGACCTATTTGGACCTAAGCGCAAGAATTATGGGCTATTTTCTTTCGATGGACGATTGGAGTTACAATTTAGTGTTGTTGGATCTTCATGTTTTCAATCGACATATCTTTCTCTTCCAGATCAGATCAGGCTAGGTTTCTACCAGATCAAACTAGATTTTTACTCTTTTAGATCTAATTAGTAGTCTTTTGGACAGTTTGCATGTGTGAGAGCCTTCGATTACTAGATCTCTTTTTGTTGTAGGAATTGATGGTGACTTGTGGCTATGGGTTTAAGCGAGTCGAGTTGAGATCGAACTCATGGTGTTCGACCTTGACTCGTTTATCAATATTAATGAGTCGAGCTGGAGTCTTAATGTTCTATTCGAGTTTGCCTTTTGAATGTTCTATTCTATATTTGCGTGCACTCACACTGATACACTTCGTTTGTAAAACTTGATCAGATATGATAAGTTATAACTTATAACTGAATATGTGACATTTATTTAGTTTATTTGGAATATGAATACAATTAGAAACTGAGGATAATAATATGATGTTACAACTATTTTCATTTTCAACAAGCACCAGTGGTCTAGTGGTAGAATAGTACCCTGCCACGGTACAGACCCGGGTTCGATTCCCGGCTGGTGCATACGATTTTTTTTTTGTCTCTTTTCAACGTTTAACTATTGTATTAGCAACTACTGTGTATTATTTTTATTTTCATTTTTCTTTTATGCCTTTTTTTTTTTTCCTCTCTTTTCGACGTTTAAGTTTTAACTATTGTTTGTTCGCAACAACTGTGTATTATTTTCATTTTTCATTATGCAGCCTTTTCTTTTTTTCTTTCAATTTTCTTTCACGCACTCACATTCATTGACATATCAATGTATCTGTAATTTTTAACTTTCCCTTTCCACAAGTATTTTTCAAAATTACGTAGATAATGAGTCCATCTTTTCACTGCAAACAGTTCAAAGTGGCATGCCCAAAGTGATATCGTTCATCTTTAATATTTAGTCCATTCCAGTTCTACCTGACATTTCAACTGCTTTTTATGCCTTTTAAAGTATCTTCACTTGTAAGGCAATAATTAAGTGTCCATTGATGGATAGTTCAATATCAGCTCTAAGCTAATTTCAAAGTTTTTTATTAATCATATCAAACACTCTGAAAGAAAGCGCACAGTTTTTAACATTAATTCGCTCCACATGGACCACATGTCAATTGTCAAATGTGTTTATATATAGGACTTCAAATTAAACATATATTTGCTTGGGTACTATATATGTAAATGACACTCAAAAATGAATAATAAAACTTGCTTTGAAATAGGTTGGACAGAAAGGTAATTTAGCACCATCTTATGCACTAAATGGCAACAAAACCTGCCAAATCTATCATGTCTAGGCAATGTTATCTTCATGACAACTACCAAAATCTAGGTTTTTTTTGAGAAAATTGTAACTTTACTTTAAAGTCCCATCTTCTAAAACTAGAACAATAGTGTCTTTCTTTTTAATAACGACATCTCTAGATTTTGACAAGTTCATCGATAATCTCAGAGTCCTTTTCGAGGTTAAATCTTAAGCATCTTCAAGAATGTTAACTTTTGGATCACTATTTTACATGTATATGATTAATTATTGTAGATATCTCATTTTAGATTAAGTGATTCATTTGACTATTTTGTGGATCAAGTTATATATTGACCATTTTAAGAAAAGAAATTAAAGTGATCTAAACATAAATTTTAAGGTGAGCAACAATGCGGTTTAGTGCAAAGCCACACAAAATTATAAAAAATAAAAATAAAAAATAAAATTGCAAACTTTTCAAACCGAACGTTGTTATAACAAATCAAAAAATCAAACCGATATCGAACTACACTAAAACTAATTGAACTGAACCGGATTGCAATGAATCGCTCAACACACGTCACTTTAATGCTTTTTTATGCATTTGAGTTAAGTTTGCCAATTAATTTTTTTTTTTTTAAGTCAGAAAATCAAACTTGTGAAAATTATTTACCAAACTGCACCGAATTTCATGACCCGACTTGGATTTTTCGATTTTCACTTGATTTTGCTCACCCTATATAGTTTGATCTTTCTTGTCTTCATCATACAAAGTTAAGAGTATCATCAAATACAATCAAAATATGATATTGTACACTTCATAATAACGTTTCTATAAACATTACGTTATCAATTGTTTCATATTTGAAATATATTTATGTGTGGATAAGCTGGTGATCTCTAATCACTTACGATTAAGCAAAGTTTAACCAACTGATTTATCATGTTTACCTAACAGAATGGATCAAATTTGCTAACTGATGTGTATGCATGCGTTGAATCTTAACGAGTAAAGTTAATTTCAACGTGCATTGATGCAACTTACTAATTAAACTAAAGTAAACGAAAAGACGAATGATTAATTCCCAGTTCTTGTTACTTGGCAAATGAGAAAACTATAATACAGAGAAAGTACTCCAAACACTATACCCGACCAAAATTCTTTAAATATAAATAGATAAATTAAAATAAATGAAAAACGAAAATATTAGAAGAAAATTGGATTTGGAGTTAACAAAACACACTCCACGCAGTTTTTACAGCTGGTAAATTATAAGAAAGCAGGGCAGCAAGCCGCGCGTGTCGAACACGAGCAGCTCCCCATTGACTCCGCCCACCGAGTCATACCCGGTCCGTCCCCCGAGCAACGAGTCAACACCGAGTTCCTTGCAAACCCGGCCCGCTATGACCCGGCAAACCACCATCGCCCTCCGCCCCCTCCCACCGCCGGCGTTCGCGTGAGCCGCGCCGGTCCCTGAAAAAGTGCACACCCCGGTCATTTTACCCCCGGGGAGGGACCACGCGCCTCCCCTGACCGAGTACGCGCCGCCTTTGGCGGCGTCCCCCAGGCAGTAGAAACGCATAACCTCATTTCCGTCCGCGGCGCACCGCGAGTGGTCCTCGGCGCCGCCGGCCCTCTGCCTGACCGCCTGCCGGTACTCCTCGAACCGGGTCGCCGTCCGGGTCGAACTCCGCACCTTGAGCACCGTCTCGACCCGGCCCGGAAAGCCTTTCTGTCCCCAGCTGGAGCTGAAGATTATCTCCACCACGTTGCGCGACGGGTGGCCCTCGGGAAGCTCCGCCATGGACGAGAAGGACGATCCGGGTCGGAGGTTCGGATCCGGATCGGCGGGTTTCAAGGTAACGGGTCGCCTGAACGGCGGCGGCTTTGGGTTCCTGGGGTCGGCCTTCTTTGTGGCATTGACGGCGTCGTTGAGGCTTTGGACGGTGTTTCTGCAGCCGTGGGAGTGGAGGCGGTGGTATCGAGGGTTCGAGCGGCGGCGGTGGTCAACGACGTCGTCCGGCGAGTTTGACTTGCACTGTAATGACTTCATCCACCCACTCATAATTTTGACCACTATTCAATTTTAGCCTTCAAAATTTTTTCTTTTCCTATGTGTATATATGTATGTATGTGAAGACGAGCACATGAACTAATTAATAGCAGAAAAATAATGATGGTATAATGTGTGTAAGTATTTTTTTTTATAAATAATGTGTTGAATATTAAGACGGGGCAGTGTGTGTGTTTTTTTTAGGTGGAAAAATGTGAAATGGATTACACAAATGATAGCGAGGTATTAAATGACAGAAACAAAGAATAGGAAGATTTTTGCTCTCCCGTATAGTCCATTTTTATTGTTGGATTAAATTAATGCATGTATTTATATGGATATATTCCACTTTAAAATTGAAGCATCTCTAATGCTCAACTTTCAACATTAATTAAATTTAAACACCTGTCAATCAATGAATTAATGTTTAATCTATGAACGAAATGTTATAAGAATAGGATTTTCATTTGAATTGTTGCCTCCAATGCATCCATTCAACAACCATACAATTTGTATATGTGGATTTATTCAATTATTAATAAAATAAAAGAGTATATTAGAAAAAAAACCACAAATTCCAATAATTATATGCATGATGTTATTTTTTGTTGATTCAGTTAATTTTTATTTATATACACCAAATTTATAAAATTATTATTTATTCAATAATTTCTCAGTTACAATATGTATAACCACACAATAATTTTTTTTAATCGGTTCAAAATAAAACAACAAAATATTAAAATTGCAATAACTCAACAAACAAATATCATGAACATAATATTTTACTTTTCAGGACATTGATAACTTTTTTAAATTTTAGTTGTAACTCATCAAATAATTATACTGTATTCAAATAAATTCTCAAATGTTTTCTTAGATAAATGTAAGGGTTGGATTTTTTCAAGTTTATGAAAAGCTCAAAATTTGTGTCAAATAATTATCAAAATGCTGAGTCATCATGTTAGAAAGAATGCGAGAAATTAGAAATTGAGCTTGGCAATGTTAACATTAATTTTTTACACATAAGCATGAAAGGACCCATAATCTAATGCATTGGAGGATAAATTATTCACACACTTTCTATCTAGATGAGGTGGATAACTTTTTACTCTTTCAAAAGAATGCATTAGAGATATAAATATCGATATGTGTGCTGTCAAGTTTTTAAAAACTTAAAATCCATATCACCCTCAAACTTAAAAAAAAAAAAGAAGTAGAAAAAAAAGAGATTTTATGTATTTATAATTTAAGTTCAACGTCTATAGTTTATGGAAAAATAAGGCTTTTTTGTTGAAAATTTGGTTTAAATTGAAACTTTTCAACATATTGCATAACACTTTTGTTGATAAGTGCTTATCAAATGAATACTTTGTAAGAACAAAATAATAAAAAATATGTGATTACAACAAAAAAAAATAAAAAATAGAAGTAATAAATCAACACTCAAATATGCAAAAAACCAACTAAATGTTGAGTTTTATAAATCACAAAATCGATTTACAATCAAGATATCGAAAGAGTAATCAATCAAATTGATGTCTTTTTCTCTAAAACTCTCTCTCATACACCTGTAAATAAGGCTCCCCTCAAAGCCACAAAATGCCATATCATAATCAGAGTCTCAAATTCAAGAGCTCTCAAATACTCTTTTGAAAACTTGAATACATTCTTGAAGATCCAAGAGCATTCAAGTTGAAGATCGACGCTCAGTCTGGAACCAATTCTCCTAACCTCCGAAATACGCTCAATGGAGAAGACGACCAAGAAGAAGAAAAAGCGGCGGCAGTCCTTCTCTAATAAATAAAGAGGCGACATCCATTCCTCTCAAATCATTCCAAGAAAATCAACGACGTTCAAGAAATATTCAAACCGCGTTCGTCGAGAAGTTCAAACAACATAGCCTTTTCTTTGGGAAAAAACTCTCAGGTTCTTGAGTCAACGTTATTCAAGTCAAAATCTGTCTTCTAGAAAGATCAATCAAGCAAGTCCACCAAGAAGCTGTCTCTAGTCAAATCAAGTCCAACGATTTTTTATCGTTGGAATTTCTGTTGAATTTCTATTTTCACTCATATTTCAACCGTTGAAAAATGTACTATTGGAATCGTCAAAATCCAACAGAAATTCCAACAAAAAACTCATTCCAGCGTAATATTTTTGTTGGAATCTTCGTTGGAATCCATTGAAAAATTCCAACGGAAATATAATAGCATTGGAATGTCCTTTGGTCCTCTCCTTTCAGTTGAGCATCCTAACGAACGAGTTTTAATTGTCGTTGGAATTCCATTGAAATATATTTACGTTGAAATTTTCCATTAGAATTTCATCATATTCTTGTAGTGTCAGTTAAATTTGTGTTTAATTTGATCAGCTTTGATTAGTTTTTTACTAGTCAAGTTTGATGAGCCAAAATAATCGACTCACCGAGGTTGCTAGTCGAACTGCCTCATCTCGATTGCGTGAGAGTTCGAATGTCCCAATCGCTTTTCTCTTCAAGAATCGGATCGACCTGCAAAGCGCGGACACTCCGACGCTCAAGTTAGAAAACGGATATTTTGATCGTGTATCTTAAGTAGTCTTAAGAGCTTTGTATTAGAAAATGAACCTGTCTCTTATTTATAAGGTGTGTAATGACTTATTCCCCAATTAAAAGGGTTATTAAGGAGTCTAATCCTCCCAAATCACTGTATGATATATACAAACTTACTTAAATATTCTTTAAGAATATTTCATAAATCTTTATAGGTATTTAACTAATACCGTATATCTTCAAACTGTAGCAATTGAGCTAAGGCCCCCTCGGGCCGATCCATCGAGCTATTCTTATTGTTACATCAAAGTTTATATATAATCACACCCTTAATAATTCATTGATTTGACAAAAAATTAAATCGGCTGGATTAATGTTTAATCAAATAATATTTTTCAATTTATATAGCAATTTAAATTTAACATCAATGAACTTACTGCCTTGTAAATAAGTTCAATGAAAAAAAAAAAAAGGCTCCACCACTCAAATAAGCCTGCACTCTGCAGTGCACCATCCAATTTTGGCATTTAAGTAAGCATACTTTTAGTGGACTTTGACCATCAATTATTATAATAAAAAATACAGGTTCCATGATTGCAACATTGTATTCAGTTTCAAGTCTTGTCATCCATCTTTTCACGATGTGTTGGTAGTCAATCAACATTAATATAATCTACGTCTGTTAGGTAGGAGTTTATATTTCATATTAATGCAATATATTATCCATTGTTTTATATATACACTCAATAATAGATTCCTAAAAATCTCGCGCTTTGAAAAATCAAAATAATTGCTTAATGCATGAATCCTAAACTACATAGTACAAATTAAAGAGTTGTCAAAAGAGGTCAAAAGATTGACATAATGTCCTGCTATCTGCTGATGGAAGAGAGTCGAGAGACGAATTAGTTTGTGGATTTATTACTCCACATTTTTTTTTTCTATTTATGATTTCAGCAAGTAAATAGTTTGATTATTTGTATTTTTTAGAAAAAAATAATTCGTAATGTTGTTGTTACTTGTTGGAATATTGAGTGATCGAGAAGTAATCACGTTGAGCTATAAGAAAAGGAATTATTATTCCAAATCAAAATAGATTATATAATCAGTCCGCTTATATTATATACCAAACTAAAATTGAAATAAAAAAGAATATTGAAATTTAATACTTAAATCCTAAAAAAACTTAAAAACCCTGAATAATCGACAGACAATATTGAAATTTCCAGAAACATCTGCAAATATAATCTATAGCAATATAAAAAAAAATTGTTGAAAAATACCCTTTTTAGTAAGTTTGACTAAAAAATTAAATAGGTTGACATACTATTATAAGAAATTTGAGATTTGAATGGAATATACCATCAAATTCGTATCCACAATTTTGGGTAGCTAAAATCAGTTATGTATCTACATTTTTTTGTAACAAAATCAATTCCAAATTTGATGTTTAATGTCAAACATTATCTAATTATTTACGAAAATAAATTCAAATCTGTTCAAATAAGCGTGTAAGAAAAAATCGTATGCAACTTTTTAAATTAAAATGCGATAAGTTTTTGTGGATTCTTATGTCTTTCTTAACCAAAATTTTGAAATTTTTTTGGTAAGTTCAATTCAAATCTTATCATTATTTTAAACAGTTCTTATCATTATGATATGATGTAATTCATAATCCATGACATTTAGAAACAACTATATATTTTCAAAACGCTCACATTCAATCATTTTCGGATTTGTAAGCAAAATATGCAGTTTCATACGATTGTGGATTTTCCTTTTATATTTCTTAACTAAATTTAATGATATTTTAGTTTATTAAATTCAAATCTATTGATATCACATAAAAATCGGTTCATAAATAAATTATTAAATTATTAGTTATGAAACATTTTTTTTTTTTGATAAAACGAAAAAAACTTATCTCTTTTCATTAGTATCAATCTCTTAAATAGAACCGTGTATATCCCATGAACATGTTTGATAGTAAATCAATTATGTTTATCTATTTCCTATTATCACTTAAGCAAATCTTATCAAAATGATATTTCAAATCAATTATGTTTATCTCTTTAAACATACCTTATTATTATGGTATTATTTTAAAATTATTGGCTACCATTCTGAGATATGAGACTCATTATTTTTTAGATTATTTTAAAATGTTTTTTAATGATTTAAAAAAACAATTTTTTCTAAATAAATTTATTTAAAAAAAACACCATGTAATTAATAACTTTCAAGATAATCTGAAACAAATTCGATTACATTTATTTAGTAAAAAACCACGTGATTAATAACTTTCACGATGTTGTGAAACAAAATCAGTTCCAATTATAGAGGAAAAAAAACTAATTCAAATCAATTACACTTCATTTTATAAAGAAAGATCGTATGCAACTTCTTAAATTTCATTCTCATTCAAAAGTTGTAGACATTAATTAAACTTATCGAGATTTTGGTATGTTAATTTCAAATCAATTATTTAGAAATAAATATCGGTGCATCTTTGATATTTACATGACATCTTTTAAAAAGTACGTGAAATTTTATTGTCTAAAACTATGAGATTTTGATGGCAATATTCAATTCAATAGTTTTTTTGTAACAATCTGTTGCACATTTAGGAAATATCGTTTCATCTTCTTACATTTTCTTTACAATTTTTATGTTATTTTGATTAAATAATTTCAAATCGAATAATTTATTATTCCATTAATAAAGTTGTGTATATCCTTTAATCATGTTTGGTGGTAAGTGTTTTGATTTTTGAATGGTTACTCCATTTTGATTGCCTATATATTAGGACATCATTTTAACTATGTATTTTTATTAAAAAATAATAATGAATTAAATTGTGTATATATTAGGACATTTTATAGTTTTAGTTTTGCTATGGAGTCATAAAATGGCACGACTTATTAAATCATCAGATGACTCCATAGAATTTTTGCTATACTTTAACTATATATTTTTGTTAAAAAGTTAAATCGTGGGTGGAACCGGCCTATATTTTGACGCCTAATAAAAGAAGTTATGGACAAAAAAAGTATATCAAATTGTATAATTGAGGGACTAACATTATCTCAAACGGAGAAAATGAACATTCAGTTTATTTAGTTTTATTAACTTTTAGGTTATATTTATACTTTTCTACTAATTTGTACCCGGTGCGATGCACGAGACAGGAATATTAAATGAGTTATTTTAATATGCTCTGTCTAAAGAGCAATAGAGTTACACATCTTTTAATCATCGTTAAGTCTAAAAAACAAGAGGATTAATTATTTTTTTAGCCAGAATATTAAATATGAGCATGTTTGGGCTAAGTTGTAAAATAATTATTATATTATCTCACTAACACATTTATGCTAATATAAATTTGATTTTAGTATATAGATTTATTTCTTTATATAAGAGAAAATAACAGTTTTACTTATTCTTGTTCATCATATAATACTTACTTATTATTTTATCATAAACTTTGTTGTCATATAATGTCATTATTATTTATAAAAGTTATAGAAGTTGGATGTCTTATTTTTCTTTTTATTTTATGTAACGGCGCAAAAATAAAGTAAGTAGAGGGCAAGAAAAGAAGGAAAAATTTGAACAAACAAAATCTAACAGATTAGTCCCTTTGGAAACTAAACGAAAAAGGGTTGGTGGATTTTCTGAAAATCATTTTTTAGATCTAACAAATTTGATGAATTACTCCTAAAGGTTCCCATGAAACTAGTGTGGAATTGGAAGCTTTACGCTTCGTTCCATAACACCCAAGACATCGGTATTCGTCCTGTTCGCCGCCCGCCGACCAATCCATCCCCTTCGCACTACTCCAATTGGATTGTACTACAGTGCTTGATTACTTTTTCATTTAAAATTAAATAGTGTAAAAATACTTTACAAAATATACACATATATTTTTTTATAACTTATATTACATACTAATTAAACAACTTTGATTTAACAAATGCCAATAAGTAAATCCCTTCTATAATCAAGATTTTCCTAACTTTCGTTATAAGGCTTTATAGTTTATTTAGGATACACTGCTATGAAAATATATTTTACAAGAATTTTATTATAGAAAGAAATCAAAATAAAAAACAAAACAAAAAAATAAGTTGACAATAATATACAAATAAATTCCAAAGAACATTTAATATATTTCAATTTTAATTTTTGACCATTAGTAAAACTATTTAATGTATCTGGTCTATATCTCTTAAATGATAAATTATATTAATTTGAAGAATACTTTATTTTTTATATATAACGAAATAATTAAACAACTTTGATTTAACAAATGCCAAAAACTAAATCCCTTCTATAATCAAGATTTTTCTAACTTTCGTTATAAGGCTTTATAGTTTATTTAGGATACACTGCTATGAAAATATATTTTACAAGAATTTTATTATAGAAAGAAATCAAAATAAAAAACAAAACAAAAAAATTAAGTTGTCAATAATATACAAATAAATTCCAAAGAACATTTAATATATTTCAATTTTAATTTTTGACCGTTAGTAAAACTATTTAAAGTGTCTGGTCTATATCTCTTAAATGATAAATTATATTAATTTGAAGAATACTTTATTTTTTATATATAACGAAATAAAGTTTAAAAAAATTATATTGGCAAAGATTAGTTCACCAACTTGATTTCGCCTGATTAATTAGAAGAAAAATTTTTACCTCGCCTGTTACGATTTTCTATAAATATTGGATAAAAAGTGAATATTTGTGAAAAAAAAATAATAATATTATGGTTAGAACTTAAAATCTGTTGTAATATTTATTTTTACCAAAATATTATCAACATGGATCGCAGAAAATCAATCTTGTAATTATTATAATGGATAATCAATGAAATTAGTGCAAATATTAATAAATTATTTAAAGAAACAATATTTTTTATCATATATGATTTGATCTTATTTGAAAATGTGTATATAGAATTAATTAATGCATCTATTTAAAAAATGTCCAAAAAAAAAAGATATGCATTAAATTTTCCCAACATTTTTTGCTATTATTTTTAATAAATGGTTATTCTTATTATCTATATATAGATTTGTGATTACTAGTATCGGTCCGTGTGATGGACGGAGACATTTACTACCTCCTACTTGCTTTCTAAAAGGTAGCTTTATATTTGAATTGTCTAATAAATGAATGATCATGACATTGAAAATATCATGTAAAAATTTGTATATTATTGAACACTTCCTTATACATAACATTATTGGTTTGCCAATCCTAAGCACATACATCAAATATTCCGTTATTCGGCTAAATGGCTAACTAAACTTAGGGGGTGTATTCAATTGAGATTTATAAAGATTTCTTAAGACTTCAGAAATTTTGGTGTATTTCATTTAGACTTCCGAAGACTTTTAAAAATGATGAGGTATTCATTTGAGATTTTAAAAAGTCTTACAAAATTATGAGGTATTTACTTATTTAAGACTATGATTTATTAAGATTTTCTAAGATTTGTTGAGATTTCTAAAGAGAAACACATATATGAAATCTCACTACAAATCTCACCACCAGACTTAAGATATCGCAGGATTCTTCCAAACTCTAAAAATCTTAAAAGATCTCAAATCTCAAAAACACTCTAAATGTCACTCGAAATCCCAAAAGAATACACAAGATAACTCAACCACAAAGCACATAGACGTTGCAATTATGAACATGCATACTCTATTTGAAACATGATCAAATAACTTATCTCTATCTGATTTTTAAGTTATTTAAAATGAATTTGAAGGTGACCAGTCCACCAACCCTAGAAATTCCCCAAATTCAAATAGATAAGAGCAATTTTAATGTAACATAAATAGCATAAGGTGTTATTGTGTGATATAGCCCTACTTGTGAACCGGAGTCTTAAGTATGAGAAGGTCTCTGTGACTAAGTATGAGGAGGTCGAGCTGTTCTGAGGAGACTAAGTATGAGGAGGTCTCCGTGACTATGTGTGAGGAGGTCTCAATGACTAAGTATGAGGAGGTCTCTATGACTAGGTGGAAAGTGTTCTAATCTACAGAAAGTGGAGTTCACTATGACTATAAAAGCATGACTTAGAGGTAGGAAATGGATAAGAAGGAATCTGATAATGACTCAGATGTGATTAGGATATAGATAAGATCAAACCTTGGGTAGTCCGGGCAGGCTGACCGAGAGCAGTTCGGGCAGCCCGGGCAGGTATTTCCCTTATAAAAGGAGACTGAGGTATAACCCTAAGCCTTTCTCCCACATTCTTCACACTTTACATACATTATAGCTCTAGATTGCAGAACTTTATCTTCTTACTTGTGCTGACTTAAGCATCAGAGGCTTTTCGTCGGGAACAACTCCCTTCTTGCAGGTCTCCTGCAGCGATTCAGACGGATCGGAGCTCTTCTCAACCAGTTCTACCTAGACCTAGGTAATGACCCGTCATTATGTTGATTTAACNAAAAAAAAGCGTTGAATGCAAGGGTTGAACCAGCACATGATGAATTCAGGGGTAAATAAATTTATGGATTTTAATTGATAACCGCCCATCATAGTGAAGTAAAATTGTTCGGTAATCGCTACAATCCAGTCATGAAATGATTATTAACCTTTAAATATATACACATAAAGATTAGTGTGGGGTAAATAATTCATGTTTAAAACACACTGACGGAATCATGTCGTTCGGAGAGTAGTCATTTCCAACTTGTTCTGTGCAGAGCTAATAAATACAAGAAAATAAAACCAAGAAAATACGTTGGTCGTCAAAATAGAATTTATTTTGGTTAAGTATGAAACATACAAATGCCGAAGAACATCAAGCATTTAGGACACCACCGTAGTCATCACTTGAGTAATAAACTCATTATTCTAAGATATATATATGAGTAACGAATGGAAATGACACGATATATCAAACAACCATAATGTTGAAAATCGTCTAACGTGCACGAAAACAACATCTGATCGATTAAATTAGTCGCAAACGAAATCCTTAGGGCGGGTCTTGCCACATTTGTTGAGGAGCAAGGTCAAGGAAGGTGTAATTTTGAGGTGGGTGCCCATAACATTGGCTTTCAAGGCCGTGCAAAGGCAAACGGCAGCCTCGAGATCCGAAAGCCCGTGAAGGACCGAGCAGCATTGGTGGTTCGGTGGGCCATGGATTATGGCCCCAATTGTGCCGTGTAGCAGCTTGGCACATATGCCTAGCTTCAGGGCATCTCTTGGGCAGTTGCCCTTTGATGGGCTAGGGCTAGGGCTAGGGCTAGGGCTTGGATTTGGGCTCAGTTTTGGGCTTGGGCTTGGGCTGTTGGTACAACCCTTGTTACTACAGCCACTTGATAAAGCAAAGAGCATGATGAGGTTGATGTAAAGAAAGAGGAGTGGGGTGGCTTTCTTGGAATCCATATTTTGATCAATTTTATTAGTATTCTCCACGCAGATGGACTGCACTAGTTGAGAGTTTTTGTGTTTTTGTGGGTTGTGGCAAAATCATATAATGGAGAGGGTATTTATAGGTCTGTGTGTGAAAGGTAGAATATGATGCCTGTATTGATTCATATCACATGGGACGATAAATTGTAAAAAGGCATGTATTTGTAATGAAAGAATGATGTATTATATTGAATATGAAAATTTGATTACCCCTCAAAATAATGTCTAATACACATATACAGAACGATGTATTACGAAATTGAATGTGAAAGCTCGACTACCCTCAAAACAATGTCTAATAAAAGTAGGGTTGAGCAAAATCGAGCCGAAAATGAAAATCGAGCCGAACTGTTGGTGTGGTGCAATGCGGTTCAATTTTTTAAGATTGCGGTTTGCGGTGCGGTTAAGATTTTAAAAAATAGCAAAAAAATCGGTGCGGTTCGATCTTACGGTCGAATGACGCGGTTTTAATCGAACCGCACCGAATAAAGTTTATGTTATACTATAGGTTATACATATATATATATATGTATATATATAATACAACTCGGACAATTATATATATTATAAGTAAATATATAGTAAATTGAATAAATTTTGTTTAGGTTACATTTTTGTTCTTGTTTGTTGTTACAATTTTTTTTTGTTAGTCCCGCTTAACAGAGTTGAACCGCTCCGAAATAAAAAATTTCAGTGCGATTTCGATTTGTTTTTTCCTCCATAAAAGTACGATTGAGTTTGGATTTTTGATTTTTTTATTTTTATTTGTTGTTCGGTGCGACTTTGCACTAAACCACACCGATGCTCACCTCTAAATAGAAATATACCGAGGTTTTCAAATCCTAAACGAAATAGGAAATAAATTTGATAATACTAGTGACAGAAACTGGGGGAAAACGAGTGCGGTCCCACTACCATGAAACACACCATGAACGGGGAAAGCTCATATGAAGCCCAAGTGGGGTTTCATCCCAAAACCAATTGGTGGAAGGAGGAGTAACTCATTAGTCTTATAAGGTGAGTCTATTTTCATGTATGAACGATGTGGGACAACTCACAAGTGATATTCTAACGACTAGAAATTATAAGAAGGGTTGCAAACAATATAATTCGAGTCTGGAGGACTACATCATCGTTCCGCTTTCAGAAACATATTATTATAATAGCAGTTTCGAACTCAGCAAAAGTTACGTCTGTTCTTACTTTTGCCGAAGATAACCCTTCAAATGATTTTCAACAGCCTAAAACTCGCCTGCAACATGTTCCACATCATAAGCAAAGTTGGGGAGTTCAGATAACAGTTTAGATTTTTTTTATTTATTTAGGGATAAAAATGAAAAATTACCTCTTTTTTATTATTTAGAATTTTTTTACCGATCAAAAACAAAGGAAGAGAGAAATTTTTTTCTAATTTTTTTAATTTTCCTTTCTAATGATATAGGGTTACAACTTGAATTCAAATCACCTCAAGATGTGTTTCTACCGGAACTTTGGGCATTGGAAAAGATTTGAACCTGAATTCAGTTGTTCCAATTCATGAACGTTGAGATTCTTTATGGATGGATTGTTTTTGTAGATTCAATACAAACTATTTGTGCGACAACAAGACTTGTTATACGTTTTCCCAAACTGTGGAGTTGAGTGCACCATTACGTTTTGGCCAAATCAGTCTCTTGCTACTATGGGTAAGAGGCCGAAAATTTAGGACACGAGCATATAATAAAAAATAAATAGAACATACTACTATTTAATATTATTATGTTTGTTTATTTAGTTTCATTTACCATTTCATAGTATGTTATAATATAATTTTGACGACAAAACAACCAAATATTCCATATTATATTATATATAATAGTTTAATTTCAGTAAACATGTGTATATATATTTTTTTAAAGTTAATACAGGTTTAAATTTATCTTCTTTAAACCTGAAACCCAATTCTTTTTCACCTTCAATGAGATCATAACAATCTAATGATTTCTCGATCTGTCAAGTTATCATCACTAGAAATATCTTATTGTTATTTGTTGGAAATATGTGTATATACTTGTATAAAGAACTACAAGCACAAAATGACAATGAAATGTTCGATCAAACAAAAAACGAATTTTGAATAAATAATTCAAATAAATAAATACAGTCCATGTGAAACACTCTGCTCCGTAGAATGAAATTGCCATCATTAATGCCCCTGATTTTTTACAAACCCCTCCAAAACACAAATACTTACTAATATTTATAAATTCATAAGGAACACCAACACCATAATAATAAAAAATAAAAAAAAATAAAAACTTGTATTAACGGCCAAAGTATAAAAAAAAAAGCCCAATTCTTACTAATATCAATAGATATTGGGCATAAAAATGCTACTATTATATACTTTGAACTAGCGTGTAGCCCGTGCGATGCACGGGATGGTATATTTTTCTTAAATGTTTAACGTGTGAAATATTAAAAATAATATAATTTATATATATGTAACAAAAATAAATGGATTGCAAAGAAGAAAAAAAAATATAAATTATTGAACACTTTCTTTGTGAAGTAAAATTTGTGAAGCTTTGATATATTTGATTATGAATAGAAAAGTATGAAATACTACCTGCGGACCGTTGAGATAGATGAGAAGATTTACTTAGAATATATAGAATAAATATTGAGATAATGATTTACCTTTTACCTAGTATATATAAAATAAATATTGACATGATGTGGGAAAATTATGACGAATTATGACATAAATTCGTTTAGAAGTTAGTAGAAAATATTAAAAAATTAGATTTATTTTTTATTTTTTAAATCCTTACAGTAATTCGTACGTTCCTTTTCATACGCTTAATTTATCAAGTTTACACATACAAATCAAAATTACTGCAACTCGAAATATTATATAACAAATAAAATGAGATTTTTTATCTAACATTTAGTATATTGCCGGAAAATCTTTTATAAATCTTATTCTCTTTTTATGCACATAGATATTAAAGAATGAGTAAAAAAAATATCTAAATATGTTTAAAAGTATCTAATATTATATGTGTTAACAATGTTACAACCAAAAGACATTAAGAATACGTAGACTATTATATAACATATGTGAAAGTATTAAAATATTTTATATTATTATCGAAAAATGTGAAATTACCTCAATTCTGTCTAGACTATTTTATAAGAAAAATATATATACTTAAAGTTAGCATACACACACATATATATATCCTTAAAGTTTGCCCAACTAACATGTTTAAAAGTATATACAATTTTATATATAAAAACACGTTTAAAGTTTACATATTTTACAAAAATTAGACTGCTCTCAGTTTATGTAAAGTTTGTTGCTCTCATATTCGGATAACGTATTATACATTTAATGAAAGCACCCTACGATACAAATTTATAAATATTAATTAAAATAATTTTCTAAATTATATAAAATTGAAATAACAAAGGTAAATATTACCTGTTCATCATGAAGCAGTATATGGAATGCGTTACCGCTCTCCCGTTCGTGATGGTTACAGCTCTCCCGTTCGTGATGGGTTTCAATACTGTGGGGTGCTCTCAGACGACAAAAAAGTTTATTTCTTTTGTTAACGGAATCAAGCGTCGTCATGGGTTACAACTCTCCCGTTCGTGATGAGTTTCAATCATGCGGGGTGCTCTCAGACGAAAAAAAAGTTTGTTTCTTTTGT
This sequence comes from Striga asiatica, assembly GCA_008636005.1. NCBI lineage: Eukaryota > Viridiplantae > Streptophyta > Magnoliopsida > Lamiales > Orobanchaceae > Striga > Striga asiatica. The sequence goes on along the minus strand of BKCP01004361.1, from coordinate 292,380 downwards.
TAACGAAATCAAGTGTACCCCAGCCTGGAAGCGGCTCTCAGACAAAAAAAAGTTTGTTTCTTTTGTTAACGAAATCAAGTGTACCCCAGCCTGGAAGCATTATATTGTATATGGGATGAAAAATTATTCTCTGTATTTTTTTTTTCTCTGAACTCGTGAATGATGAGTTGTAATGGTGGTAGTGAATATCCTTTTATACAATTTTTTATTAACCAAAAGTGATAAGATAATTATGGATTGTATTTGGATAAATAGTAAGTCCCATGATTTTTGGAACGGACAATCAATTTCACATATTTTTTATTAACCAAAAGTGATAAGATAGTTATGGATTGTATTTGGATAGATAGTAAGTCCCATAATTTTTGCTAACGGACAATCAATTCACATGCTTAATTAACGGAATCACCATTATTAAGGAGAATATCCATTTACTTAACAGATTTCGTAACAGATTTGCTTATTAATGGGTTCGTAAGAGATTTGCTTAATTAATGGAATTATCTGATCTGATACTTAATTAACGGGAATACCAATTACATAATCCTATTCACGATTTTATTTTCAAAATTTGATTGAGATTACATAAATAGAAAGTCAAAAGTCAACTCAATTTATTTTAGGTTTCTAAAAATGATTTTTACATCAACCTTTTTAGATATATATAGATTGCCAATATCTATTGATAATGGCCGAAGTATGCATTAATTTGTAGGCCCAACAACCTATGTCCAACAGGCCTCGGTCCATGTTCATCCAAAAGACTTGTTGTTGCCTTTCTAACCAAAACATAAGGCTCGGCTCTAGAAATGATATTAAATCAATTTTTAAACGGACCCATTCTAAGTTGCTTTAGCCCAATAGGCTAGTTCTATGTCAGATTCCTCCATGCATTAATTAATTTTTAAGGGTAGGCACGATCCATAATGGTCTGAAAATTGGTCTATCCCGATACTTATCCCGCTTTTTTGAGATAAGACAATGGCCCAAGTGAATCGGTATTCAAATAGGGATCGGGACAAATCGATTCGATACCATGCCGATTTTGGAAAAAAAAAATAAAATAATAAAACAATGTTTGTTTTCAAGTAAAAAAGTAAAACAAGGTCATCAATATTTATAAATATTACATTACTTTTCTGCCAATTTACTAAAGCAAAGCAATGTTGATTTTCTGCCTATTCAACAAGTCACCGACATAAATATCTTTTTTGACACTTTTACTGTTTACAATTCACATTATCGGTCAATCAATAATTCAGTTTAGTATTTGCTGGCTATGTACATTGGGTTGGACCGGTTGGTGTATTTGTTTTGGGCCAATTTAGTACATCGAGCTTTTTATTTAAAATTGAATTCATGGATTACCATAATACCAATAAAAGAGCCCGGGTCGAGTCATGTGTGTTCTTTCTCAACATATATTAGTCGGCATCTCTTTATCAGTCAGTACACTTTAGAGCATCAACAATACTTTGGATTCAATTAAAAAAATATACAGGCCACATAGGAAATAAACTTAGTCTAGAAAGATATATACTCTAATGCAAGTGCAAGTGAAAAAGAGTCCTATTGATGTAACAGAAAGAAAAAGAGATTCAGGCTACCTTTAAGTCTATTTTAGACCCAAGTAGAGACTTAATCTCTTTACATTGGAATTAATTTTGTTATTTCTATATATTTTTGTCCATGTCATCTAAGATTTAAATGTATTTATATGTTACGTAAGTAAAATTAGACCTAATACATTGCAGATGCATAAGAAGACAAACTTAATGCTAATAATGCGATGTCATTTCATGATATTATCATACTCGTGGTATGGATACTAATATAAGAAGAATAAACCCAAAANATAAAAAAAAAAAAAATAAAAAAAAAAAACACGACTCTTTTTCAACAACAAGAAGAACCATAACAATTGTTGCCACAAAATATTTGAAAGATTTATCGAATTCACTTTGGAGCTCTATTCTGAAAATCGGTAAGTACCACAATTTTGACTTGAACGGTCATTTTAATATATCGAATGATTAGACAACGTTGAAGCGGACTAGGCAGTGCCTAGCCGTTCTGCGATTGCGAAGTTACTCACGTCTAAGCTCACTAGCCGACTTTTGACTTGAACGGTCATTTTAATATATCGAATGATTAGACAACGTTGAAGCGGACTAGGCAATGCCTAGCCGTTCTGCGATTGCGAAGTTACTCACATCTAAGCTCACCAGCCGACCTAGGCGGTTTTGGCGGCGCCTAGCACGCCATTATATTTTCTTATTCAATTTTATTACCTTATTTTTTAAATAAAAATATTATTATTTTTATGCATGAAATTTACATTAATTATGTAATAAAAAATATCAATAATTATATTAAAAACTTATACAATAGTTATGAATATATTAGATTTTTCATAACTTATTGAATTTGATTCTATTATATAAATATATTTTAAATAATATATCTTATAAAGTATGTATGATAAGATAAATATAAATAAATTTATTAATATTTTTTCACCGTCCGTCTAGACGCCGCCTAGTTTCCGTCGGGACACCTAAACTCCAGTACACATTGTCTAGCGAACGCCTAATAACTTTTAGAACACTGCTTAAGAGTAATCATACAATTGAGATATGAGTGGAGTCAAACCTTATTAAGTAAAAAGTCAAAAATAGAAATTGAAAACTAGACTTGTCCACCTATTGAGATTAATCTTATTAAGTACGAAAATAGAAAATAGAAAATCGAAATCTCCACCTATCTACCTATTAAGAAATAAGACTAGAAACATCTTATAGCATAAACACGTAGAGCATTATGCCTGATTCTATAGTTTTATCTCAAACCTCCAATTACCAAACACTACCAATTGCTAAATTTCATGTGGGATCGATGATTTATAAAATAATGTAAAAAACCAGACAAACTAGATTGTTGATATGCCCTGATTCTGTTAATATAATTACATTCTCTATGATTTAATTGGAGGGCTCAGTAAAATCTTACACACAAACACACACTAAGAATAATGGGAAATATAAATAAAGGAGAATAGGATAGAGGATGCAGTCATGAAAATCCGTGCAAACTTCATCTTGTACTGAAATTTAAAAGATCATCTTCACGGATTGAATTTGTAAGTCACGGACTTGTATTGAAGTTTGCAAGCGGCCAACAAAAGAACAAAAATTCCCAGTTGTTTCACATTATTATGTATTTTCTCTATTATCAATATTTTATTATCCATTCCATTCAAGATAGGGTTGATCGCTTATTTTTATCTCAAAATTACCCAAAGTTTATCTCTGTTTTCTACAAAGTAATTGAGTTAGTTGGACTACAAGGAAATAGTCACCTTAGCATGTAAACGAGCTGAATTGCTTAATCTTATGGTACTTTAGTTTGAGTTCAAGTGTTTTACGAATTAAGTCAAGCTCGATTCGTTAAATAAACGAGTCAGTAATCGAGTTCGAGTCGAATAATATAAATTAATTATCTGAAAAAATATTTATTTTTGAGTTTTAATGAGTCGAGTCAAGTTTCGCTCGTTAATTAATTGTGCTTTCAACAAATCGCTCGTTTCAATTCATACATTAAAACGTGTCTGAATATATCATTATTAATTTGGTATCCAAATCACCACATCATTTGGTACTGCTGAACTACACATAAACTTGTATTGTTTATGTGTAAACATTTATAAGAATTTAGCGTAAATAATTATATTTTTATCAATTTTGTAATTTTCAAACACAACAATATTGAAATTAATCACTTCTGACAATGGGGAAATGGGTCTCCCATATCAAAATATTGTCAGCCACCTTTCACGGGTCGTCCCAATCTCTGGCCAAATTACAAAATTAGTCATGCCTATCTTTTTTTCTTTTAATTATTTTTTATTTTTATTTGTTGTTATGGTATTTAATGGTTTTACAAATTAAGTCCTCGATTAGTTGGATTTTAAAATTTGTCCTACAACATTGATTTCCACCGAAAGTCATTACAGAATTAAGTAAAATAAACATCATGTAAAAAGTTAGAATTATGAGTGATTCTAAGATTTGAGATTTGTATAATCAAATGGTAATTAAGATGAGTTGCACGTAAATACATGTTGATAATAACCATATTGAAATCTGACATGTGACATTTCAATAATTAAGTTATTAATTAAAAGTAATATTTTAAAAATTGACTTATATGTTCTTACTTGATGGTTCTTTCAAAAAAATAATATAAAAAATAAAAATTGTGTATTTAATAATTTATTCTATTATTAAAATTTATTTATTTAAAAGTATAATATAACTTAAAATCTAGCATCACATGTATCATAAATAATTATATTACTTATTAGTATGTTACTTTATATTAATGAGTAATATATATAAAAAGAACTTATGTATTTAATATTATTGTAACTTTATATTATAAATTAATGGTGTTATAGTTTTTATATAGAAATTGCAATCGAATACGATGTAAATTATAATCTTTTGGTATGTCCATTCAATTTTAACTATAGTTATGTGTTTAATTTCAACTCATAAAACAACCCAACTAAGATTGGTGTAATCATAAAAGATAGTATTACATAACTTTACAATCTATTAGAACCTTAATATTCCTAATTTATTCACTCTGGCTAATTAAGCCTGGTGAATTTTGACGAAAGTAGAATCGAATTGATATCTAAGAACATCTTCAATGGTGAAATGTAGTTGTAGTAAATTACACTTTATATTGATAAATTTAGCAATGTCTCTACTTTTATTCCTACAATGCACAATGTAATCACAAATGTAGTGATGAGGTGGACATAATTAATGTCCACAATATAGAGAACAACGTGGTTCATCCACATTCTCTTTCACATTCCAATCAATCAATTGAGAGATGAGAGAGAAATATTATTACCATTTTCAAAATATCTAAATTATTTAATTTTTTTGTTTCTTATTTATAATTTTTTTATTTTTGTCAAGTGGACAATATTATGTTTGATCACACTGTGCATTGTAGATAATTTTTTAGATTTAAAGTTGTGAACTTAACAAATATCTTATGTGGTTCACAATCCATCTAAATAATTGACATTTGTCAAAATTTATGTGATAACAATATTTATGCATTGGAGATGCTCTAAAACACCAATTGAGTATTGATATGGAAACTTATACAGAGCTTTCCACAATTACTTACAAAGTGGCTCGTTTATTAAGTAAATCGAACTCATTTAGTGAATGAGTTGAGTTCGGCTTGATAAGATTTGATAGATAGCTTTTTTTTATTTAATTTTATATAGCTCAACTCGTTAAAACTTGAGTCCAATTCTTTAAAACTCAACCCCGAGCTCAAGCAAGTCCAACACGAAGCTCCACGCCACACGCAACGAACTCGCCTGATACACCTCCATTTACCCACCACGCGTCGCCGATTTCGCCGATCTCTACGGCAGGTCTTCTTAGATCACCTCGTATTTTTTTGCCATTGCACGACGACTACGACGACGAGGAGAATGATGAGGCGGGGTAGTGGATGAGACTCCGGCAGACGATGGGTACGAGATGAACGAGACAACCAAATCAATTTATGGAGCATTAATTTAACAATTAGATCAGTTTCAAGGACTTATATACAATTTAAAAAATAAATTAACTATATTAAATTTAATTCATGAGTTAGATATATAATTTTTCAAAAATTTAATAAATGCACAATATTGATAAAGTGCCAATATTGTGTGTAGATGTGCACATAAAAAATACTCGTGTTGCAGTTTGCACAATAGTGTTAGACTAAAGCGTACATTAATGATTGTCAGACTGCACATTAATATAACAATGTATTATGCGCAAATGACTAAAGTACTTTCGTGCATGTGAAAAATTTAAAGTCCACATAATTACAACAATGCACACATCCCTTTTAACCAAAGCTAAAGCCTTTGACGGTTCCTCCTGGAGCGTCGATCTATCGAATTTGATTGCTACAATTTATTTTTATTTCTCTCACTCCGACTCATTCTTAATTATATGATCCTATTTACATGTACAGTTTTGCTATGGAGTCATCGGATAGCTCGGCTTATGAAGACATCCACACTTATTCACTAATAGTGTATTGACACGTGTCCTGCAATAAATACACTTTAGACAAGTGTCAATACATTAAGTGATGGATGGCTCTATAAAAAAACCATCCGATGGCTCCATAGAATTTTTGTTTACATGTATATCCCTTTCACAAAAACTAAGAGCATGTTTGTTTATGAAAATTTTTCAAAAAAATTTCAACATTTTAACTCAACCACTTTTTTTAACTCAACTTTAACTCAACCCACTATCATCAATATTATTAATATATTAAACAATATCAATCAATCATTCATACACACCACATCAACCTTAATTCACTATTCATCCACTCATATTATTTTAACTAGTCATCACTTCACTAATCTCTCTCCTACTTTTACATCAACTCAATTTTAATTATTTTATTTTAAATATTATTTTAATATACCCACTAACAACTAACCATACCACTTTTTTCAAAATTAACCAAACCAAACTAAAAAATCCAAACAAAACCAAAACTTTACATAAACAAACATGCTCTAAAAGACTTTAAATTGGGACAACATCGAAAACATTACAAGATAAAGGGCCAATTACACAATTTCGCCCTCAAAATATCCTATAAAATCAACCATCACAATCCCCACCCACACACACAAAATAAAAAAGGAAAAAACATAAAAACAAAGCCTTTCCATGGCCATGGCCACCAAGACCACCGCAACATTCTTTGTCTGCATTCTCTGCATGCTCATCTCCCTCCCGCCCGCCTACGCCTGCCAATCCACCTGCCCTCCGCCCTACCCTCCCTACGGCCACCGTCCATCCCCTCCCAAGCACCGCCCTCACCCACCGTCCCGGCCGCCCAAGCACCACCACCCAATAGTCAAACCTCCGACGCCGAGAGTCTCGCCACCCGTGGTCAAACCTCCGCCTAGAATCTCGCCGCCCGTTGTCAAACCTCCGCCGAGAGTCTCGCCGCCCATAGTCAAACCTCCACCAAGAATCTCACCGCCCGTGGTCAACCCTCCGGTCATTGTGCCGCCCATAATCCTCCCGCCGCCCGTCCTTCCGCCGCCGGTCACATGTCCCCCACCGTCTTACCCGCCTTACACACCTCCCGGCGGCGGCGGTCGGCCGGTCCCCGGACCGCCGCCGGCAGCCACGTGCCCGATCGACGCCCTGAAGCTGGGGCTCTGCCTGGACGTTCTCGGTGGGCTGATACACGTCGGAATAGGGAATCCGGAGGAGAACATATGCTGTCCCGTGCTGCAAGGCCTGCTCGAGCTCGAGGCGGCGCTTTGCCTCTGCACCACAATAAGGCTTAAGCTTCTAAATCTCAATATTTTCCTGCCGCTGGCACTGTCGGTGCTGGCCACCTGTGGGCTGACGCCGCCGCCCGGATTCGTCTGCCCGCCGCTTTAACCAAAGCAGCCAGAGATTAGTGTTTCGTGTGTTTTTGTATTTGTTATTTTCGTTTCAAATTATGTGTTTTTT